>JAOXOE010027236.1:0-18972 GCA_028565055.1 Phoeniculus purpureus
GACCTCCAGGGTCCCACTGACCCCCCATCTGCTCTGACCACAGCCATGGAGCTCAGCGAGACCTACCCACCTCCCACCCCAACCCTCCTTCATCTGGCCTCTTTTCTGCTGCTGTTGCCACTCAGAAAGAGAGCTGCCCAAGTGGCAGATTGTCTGTCCTTTCTCCATGTTGCTTTGCTTGGAGCTATGCTCCAGCAGGGCGAAAGAGTTCCCAGTCCCTTTGGTTTCTTGTCTTTACCCATAATGGAGGGTGGAAAGTATCTTGTATTATGTTCAACAGGGTGTGGGGGAATAAAGGGAAGAAACCAGTCACTTCTGGTCACAAGGGATTGTCTGGTTTGCCAAAAACAACCAGCTCAGCTGGGATTCCCATTCCAAGCTGGACTCAATGATTCAGAAAATCGAGTAGATAATGAGCTGTTTATGAGTTGGTCCTGTTTGTTTACTTTGCTGCAAAGCTGTGAATGGCCTGTTCATGAGAAGCATTCTGAACTCTGACCTCAAAGAAGGAACCTGAGTGAGATGTGCAGAGATGAACCCAAACCTCCACCAAAGGAAGGTTTCCTTTAGCAAAGGAAAACGCTGTTTTCTGGAAAGGCCACCTGAGAGTTGACCATTCCACAAGGCCACGGGGAGGATACTTGCTGCACGGCAGTCAGACAAGCGCGTCCTTGTTGTTAGGGCTCTGCTGCAGGAGAGTACTGCATGGAAGACCACCAGCCCTAGCACAGCAACTGGCCCTACACTGAGCCTGATGAAAAGCAAAGCAGATAATTTCCTCGAAACCAGATTTCTAGCTAGAATGAAAGAAAAAGGACATGTTTTCCTTTTCCTCCTCTGTGCTGGCCTCTAGCCAGACAGCAGCCAGAGCAAGCTGAAAGTCATGAAGCAGTTCTGGGAAACTGGAATACTTCCTATGTGAGATGTTGAAAGAGACTACCCTCTCCTAACACAACCCATAGGAGTCTTCTCATCTAATTCCAGATAGAAATACTCTTTTGTTTCGTGCAAAGAACCAGCCTTGCATGAAAACTTTTCAATGATGTAGACACCATCCCTAGCCCTTGAATGTTCTTTTTTACTAAGAAAAACCTTGTTAGAATTATCCCCCTTTATGTCCTTATTATACCTTGCCATACTTAAGGCTGTTTGACTGAGAAGATCTCCATTGCTACATTTGCATTTTTGTGTAGTTTGATTGAGGCTTTTAGGCGGTTCTGCTTTTCAGTAATTTGCATCCTGCTTGAGCAGGAGGGTTGGACCCGATGGCCTTTGAAGGTCCCTTCCAACCCTAATAAACTGTGCAAATTAGCTTTTGGATTTTACTGCCACAAAATACCAGAAAGGACAACCACTCAGCGGGATTCAGACATTGGAAATACGTGAAGTCTTCCCAGATTTGGCTCCAGCAATACATTCCAGGGAGCACTTTACATGGAGGGGCACAGTTCATCTCCCTCAAAAGCTGGAGTCAGAGGAGTTCTGGTTTTTTCACAGGCTAATTCTGCCAAAGGAGTGTTCATCATTGTCGGAAAGATGGGGAGGGGAATTGTTTGACGCTTATTTAAAAAAATCAAAAAACCTTTGGCAGATCTCAGAGTTTTCACGTTGTTTGTGAGATCCTGCAGAAATGTTTAGGGAGTTCTGCTCTTTGTTTGGGGTATTGGGGAGAACGGGGAGGAGAAAGGAACCCGCATTAAAACAGATAGGAAAAAAAATTACAACCACAAAAAAAGAATGATTCTGGAGGCAATTCAAGTGGGTATGGTTTAGTAGCAAAACAAGGGGGTTGGCTTTGAAGAACTGAGGGTTCTGTTTTATCCTTGTGAGAGCTGATGACACAAAGCCCAATCCTGAGAAATTCTGGAATTGATTATAGAACTTACATAATAAAAGGGTGGATTTACAAGAAATTTTCCATTAATTATGTTCACAGGTGATACCTAAATGTACAGCTATAACTACTGGCAGGCAATATGTTTCACAGTAAGTTCTGCTTGCCTTTTTTTTTTATGCTGTAAGATTTTCATGTGCAAAAATTCCAAGTGTGAATGCTTTTCTGCTTGGAAAATGTATGGCATGTATAAGCGCACTGATCACAGAATCATTCCTGTTGGAAAAGACCCTTGGGATCATCAAGCCCAACCATAAACCCTATTCTACTTGTTCACCCCTAAAACAGATCCCCCAACACCGTAACGAAACATCTTTTAAACACACCCAGGGATGCTGACTCAACCACCACCTTGGGCAGCCCATTCCTGTGCCTGACCACTCCTTCTGTCTCCTGATATCTAACCTAAACCTACCCTGTTGAAGCTTGAAGCCCTTTCCTCTGGTTCTGTTGCTAATTACCTGTGAGAAGAGACCAGCATCACCATCTCTACAATGTCCTTTCAGATAGATGTAGAGAGTGATGAGGTCTCCCCTAAGCCTCATCTTCCTCAAACTAAACAGCCCCAACTCTCTCAATCTCTCCTCATCCAATTTATTCCCCAAGCCCTTCACCAGCTTCCTCTGCACTTGATCCAGCACCTCAATGTCTCCCTTGTACTGAGGTGCCCAAAACTTGAGGTGCCCAGTCCTCAAGGTGCAGCCTCACCAGCGCTAAGTACAGGAGGATGGACAATCACCTCCCTACTCCTGCTGGACACACAGTTTCTGAGGTAGGCTAAACGTTTTGCTATGTGATTTCACACGTCCCACTTCAGGCACTCCAATCAGTACACCAGGCACTACCTCAGACACTCCAGTCACACAGGAGCTGCAGGAAAATATCAGGCAAACCTTATTCTCACCATACAAGAAACAGTTGGCACTTTTTAGCTTGTTAACTTTTGCTTTTGTGATGTGAATGATCTGTTCCTATGCTTTTCCTATGAATCATCTCTAAGACCATACATTTGCAGATGCTTCATTGTATAAATGGAAGTGCAAGCCACCAGTTTATGCTAAACTATAGAAAATGCACTGACTTTTGCTCACAATGGAATATTCCATGTTTTTGTCAACACTGCTTTTGTAAATTAATTGACAATTCCTTGGAGATGGACCAAAGCCAAAATATTTGAGCACTGGTTTGAACCCATCAAGAGGCAGATCCGAGATATTTATTCATTCTATTGCAGGGAAGTAGCTTGAGCACAAACTGCTGCATGGAGTATAGGCTCTGGTGCCTGTAGGTGATGAATCACATACACACAGACAGTGCTATGGGAACAAAATTTGGCAGCCATGACAACAAAAACACAAAACCTCGTTAAATTAACTGAAGGAGTGACTCTTTTTTTGCATGCAGAAGGCCTTTCTTTTCTCCAGGGCTGGCCACAGGAGGACAACATGGATTTATAGGGTAAAACAAGACACTACAAGAACATCTCCAGGAATCAAAGTTTTGAGTTTTTCCTAGTACATGCATGAGAAGTCGATGGTAATGTTAATCTGGCAACAAAAACGATGACAGAGTGGTGATTAGTCAGGAGTGCCTTTCACATAGAAAGCATTGGCACAAAACCCATTCCAAGGTCCTGAAGTAAACCAAGACCTTCTCAGTCTGGTCTATTGCTTTTTCTGACAATAACCAAAGTGGAAAAAAACAGTTGATAGGAAGGGTGAAAAATGTATCATCACTTAAATGCTTTATATTTCAAGCCCTCTATATTTTAATATGATATGATGTAGCTCAACTGAATGACTTGAGTGAAGTCTTTTGGTGCAGGAAATGCAGAAAGTCAGTCTGGACAGTTCCTGGTGAGAAGGAAATAAAACTTTAGCATGAAAGGTCCTAAGAACAAATGCCCAAACTGCTTTATCTTAAGACTTGCACTCTAGTAATACCTATAGGTTCATAATAGCACTGACATAGACACGATAAATGGAATATAAACACAAATCAGAACATAATTGTACCAAAGCGGGTACCATCTATGTAGGCTATGTCAGAACAACCTGTCATGTGCTCCCATGGACTTCCTTAATGCTCTGTCACAGTCTGACCACGTTCCTGGTCTGAAGTTATGCTTTTCAACAAAGGCAAATATCTCCAAATAGATCACGGGCATTACGGATCGGTTATGCCAATATTCCCTTACCAAAGCTTACAAAGTGAAAAGGTGCAAGAGACCACAAAGACATTCAGCTTGACTCTTAAAAGACAGACAGTCAAACGTTTCAAAGGAAAAGATCATTAATGCCTTCTATGACTTCTTCTAAGCCTCTTAACCCTTGAAGGTTTATAACAGTAATCAAAGCAGGTGGACCACCTGACATATATGAAAGAGCTTATTAGAGGGTGTTACTTTTGTTATCAGCAGAAGCCACTTAATTCTGTGGCTTAGAAGATGAAACAAGAAAGGACTCAGAGTACAAAGATGGTGTAGATCATTGACTCACAGATGTGGCCGAACAACAATCACTTGACTGGAATTTTATTGCCAGTGTCATGCTTAGCTGGACATTGGGGTAATGGTACCAGGGAGTTGTGTCAAAAGGAAGAGAAAGGAAAAAAAGCACAAGGATTACCCACAGATGCACCATCTGTCTGGGGTGTTTCTCTGAGTTAGGTAAGATGAAAATGGCAGAAGAAAAAAAAAGAAATACATAATTGGAGGTTGGGGGAACGGAAATAGTAACTACTTCCAGTCAAGTGAGATCTGTCTGGTGTGACCAACCTCCTGCAAAGGAGAAGAGCAAGGCTGTTGCACTGACATAGCATGAGTCACAGGTAACTTTACCTTTGTGTTGCCCAGAGCAACTCCTGTGACTTCGACAAAAAGCTGTTGAGGGAAGGAAATAAAACAGCACATCAATTGCAGGGTGCATTTTATTTCAAATCCTAGCATGAGGTCTGGTTTTAGACTCCTTTCCTGGTTTAAAAAGGACAGGTAGTGCACTCTCAGTTTGCATTCCTGTACTGGACGTTTTCAGTCCCTTTTTGTAAACATTTCCCTTTCTCACAGAGTTTGTGGCCTGGTGAGGAGCAGACACTGAAAATCTGTAGGAAAAGCTGTGTTGTGAGCTTTAGACTGCCCAAAAAATCACCAGCCCTGGAAAAATAAACTCCCTTAGTTCAGCTGATTGAACTGCATGTTGAGATAAAAGGCACAGCTGGATCTCTCATGCAGTGCATCTGCACAGAGACTGAGCAGCTACTGCAGCACAGGACTAGCTTGTGTGAATTCCTCCACATGGCCTCATTCATCTCCGACCCCAGAGATTTCATGGAAGAGGTGCCTGGTTTGCAACAGAAGACAAGTATCTTAGACTGCAGAACAAACCTAGAGGATCACAGAATCATCAGAATTGGAAGAGATCTCAAGAGATCATCGGGTCCAAGCCCCCTGCCAAAGCAGGACAGCCTAAAGCACACTGCCACCTGGGACACCATTATCCAGATGCATTCTGACATTTAAAGTGATTAAATATATCCCATGAAAGGTAAAACTGAAAGAGAGGTCAGTGAAACAGCAGAGGTGCTTCCCTGATCTCACCCTGCAATGCATGGATAGACTATTACCCTTGTAAGTTTCGTTGCCACTTTGTCACCCGCTGTTTCTCGTCACTAGGACTTTCAAAGCTGCTGTAAAAGGAAGTATGGTTCCTTCATGCTATAATCGTTAGCACCAAGCATCAAAAGCTCCATGATCCTGTTTCCCAACAAAACCGCTTAGCAGATGTGAGTCCATCATATCTCAAGATGTAACACAAGTTCCCAAGTCACACAAGCAGACTTCAAAAATGGTATTTTTCTACACACTGGGGATTTGTCACCATTCCACAGAGCTGCCCAATCTACTTCTGGAGAGCTGGATCACCAGGATCCTTCAGCTACTAATTTTATACCTGCAGCACTCCCAGGATTTATGGAAATTGCTCCAGTGTAGTCCTGAACAACATTGTACCCTGCAGCTGGTCCCTGCCTCAGAGCAAGAAGAAAAACATGTATGAAGATCAATCACCACTACCTTAAACATAAGCACTGTAAATCTTGGTGATGCCTTGACCTGAGTTTTTTTACATAAGCACAACTTGGCTGCTGACTCATGCACCTCTCTCATCAACCCTGGGTGCATTCTGAGCTCACTGCGATGCCTTGTATTGGGAAAGGCCGTGGCTCTGGATGCTGGCAGCACACAGAGGAGATCACTGAAAATAAACAGACAGCAAGCAGCTCAGTTTTTGTAACCTCGGTTAAAGGCAGGGGGTGAAGGATCCGAAGTGGCAAACTCATGCAAGTTCAAAACAGGCAGAGGGTAACCTCTGAGGGGCTCTTTTCTTTGGCAGCAGACAGGAGGATGGTGCACAGAGGAGGGAGGAAGTAAAAATTATGGAAACTTTTGGCTTTCTGTGCACAGCAAGTCTGTTGTTACCACCTTCTGGGCTTTTACAACAGAGCTGACATTCATCACTGATGCAAACAAAACTGCTTTCTTGGGCTTATATGACAAAATGGTGTGTCATAGCTGACCCTTACCCACAGAGCACAGGCAAATGAAACCTGAACTTATCCCACGGGGTAGCTTGTTTCTGCTTACCTGCAGAGGTCCTGAAGTATCATCCTTCCTCTCTTATAAGCATAACTGAGCTTACGTCTGCTTGTGATGGCAAGGAGAAGTTGTGAGAGGTCTGCCCTTCTCTGTTGTCTGTGGCAAGGAGCAGGTGCTGGTCACTGCAGCCTGTGGTAGACATGCAGGGTGAGTACACTGCTTTGAGCAGAGGTGGATCCTTCTGTGGCTGCTGGACCATAAATACACTCCATAAATCAGAGGAATAAGCTGGGCCCCTCTAAAGTGTTTGGTTGTTACTGGGAGCAAGCACCAGATTCAAAGGGAGTGGGAAGAACCTTCCTGAAGACCTAGAGCTTCCCACAACTCAGCAAATGATAGGTTAACTAAACCCACGCCTGACAGCAAACACCTGTTGCCAAGTCACAGCAGGCCTGAGAAGTCTCTGGTATGTATTTGAGTGGTTCTTATATTGCATATGTGCTACATGCAATATAGCTACAAAGATTATTTACATGGAGTAAATTGAATAAAGATGCAGACTGATAGCATAAATGTAGATTTTAATAGTTTCTCTTCACCTCATTGTATTTTTTTTCTATCCCAGAGGTGAGTTCAGTCTACTGTAACTGTGGTCAGTGCTGAGAACCTGTTTATTTTTCAGGATCCTGTCCATATCATGGTGACTTATGTAATGGGTGGGCATCAGGAGGGTGGAGCCAGGCTCTGCTCACCTAATGAGAGGGCAGGGGGCAATGGGAGTAAGCAGGAAAATAGGAGGTTCCACATAAATACGAGAAGGAACAACTTCATGGTGAGGGTGACAGAGCACTGGAACAGGCTGCCCAGGGGGTTTGTAGAATCTCCTTCTCTAGAGACATTTAAAACCCGCCTGGACATGTTCCTGTGTGACCGGATCTAGGTGATCCTGCTGTGGCAGGGGGATTGGACTGGATGATCTTTCAAGGTCCCTTCTAGTACCTGATGTTCTGTGATTCTGTGACTTACAATGTTAGTGACCATAGGGTAGCAACCTGTGACAAGTCTTTCTCAAGATTCAGGAAATAGTTTTCTATCCACAAAGAGAATCCTTTTCTTTTTTCTTTCACCACTTGGCTCTATCTCATTCCTACTGAAACTTAGTATCATGAAAACGTGGCAAATTTTCTTTCAGATATCAAAATTCAAGTTGTGTTGAGACAAAGTTTTGGAACAAAGTCAAGACAGTTACTGCTTTGCTTCATGTTTGTTTAGCCCAGCTCAGAAGGAAGTTTTTTGGACCCTTCTATGTTACTTTACTTACTTCTGAACCAAGTTTGGAGAACAGAGGACGTGCCAAAGTTTGGTGTTCTGATTATGACATTTGATAATTTGTACACAAGAGGAAAATTTTGTTGCCCAGCAGTCTGAATGACCCATACCTCTTCTGAACTTACGTAACACAGTGATTGTCATGTCTCAGCAATAACTTGTTATAGCTGATGGTAGACATTGCACAAAATAGAGCTGGAAGTGACTTTCTTCAGTTGCATCAATTCTGTCTGCCTGCCTACAGACAAAACGTGTCCTCCCTCTGTCATTCCTGAGACATGCTGTGTCCAGCCTGCCCTTAAAAATCTCCAACAAAGTCCAACTCTCAGGCTTCGTTACTTTCTTGTTAAGAAAGTTTCATTCATTGTGTCTAACCTACATGTACCTTGATGTACTTTAAGCCTCTTCTCTTTATGTCCCTGGATATAAAGAACAAATTGGTCTCTTCCTCTTCTATCTTTTATGTATTTAAAGACTGTTATCATATCACATATCAATCTGATCTTCTCCAGGCTAAACAATCTCCCTTTCCCCCATTTCAATGTCTCCTAGTTAATCATACTCTCTGGACATCTGATCATCCTTGTTTGTCTCTTCTGGACATGGTCCAACCAGTCCCATCTTTCTTGAACCATGGTGCCCAAAATTGGAGAGAAGTGAGTACAGCAGAAAAATTATATCCCATGTCATGTGGATGGTCCTCCAACTTATGTATCCCAGTATGGTATTTGCTTTTCTCATGACAAACTTAACTCCTCTGACTTGTCTTCAGCTTGCAGTTTGCAATTACTCCAGACCCTTCTCTGCTGGTTATTTCACATCCCTTATTAGTACAATTGCTTGCTCTTGCCTAAGTATAGAACTCTGCATCTTGTATTTCTCTTCACTGAATTTCATCATTTCCCTTCCCAAACCTCCAATTATTCTTACATTTATATTTGATAATTCTAAAGGTCATGATTGTCCTCTTTTGTGTTTGCAGCTCTTTAAAATTTGCATAATCTGCTAATTTAATTAGCATGCTCTCCATTCATTCATAAGTGATTAATAGAAATCCTGAATAGTAAAACGTTCAGAGAATAGCACTGCAGAATCTTACCCACCACATTCCTGCAGTATGATGATGATCTGTATCCAGTTCATCGACTTGGACATGAACAATTGCACACTGACTCTCAGCATGCTTCCACACCTGAGGTTCTTCCTGACTTTGATATGAATGGAAGGAAGCTCAATAGTGCCACAGATCAAGTCATTAATATCATTGCCTATCAAGACGTGCACTCTATATTTATAGATCAGTGAGTGTATTCTCTGTGTCATTATACTTCATCTTTGTAGCATCAAATACAAAAGCAGAAAGGCTACACGTAGTGCAGGTGTTATATATAAACTAACATGCCATAAGTAAGCCCTGATGAAAGCAAGGTAGCAGTACATTAACCTTTCAGTTAATGAACATAAACCAAGTCCTAGTATCTAAAGCACTTTTACCATGTCCTCATGTATTCAGCCCTTGCTTTATTCTCCTGTAGTCGATCCAACTTCAGCAAATGTATCCACAACTATTTCCTGGATAGCTTTGAAATCTGTCTGTATCTTTCTATCACACTAAATTTCCGTAGGTCATTCTCCTTTTCTGCAGATGGGAAAGTTTTCTCCTCCCCATTTACAGGGCATCTGGTCAGAAACCTTTTCTGTCCCATTTGGGACATTAAGAGTGGTTTCCCATAACACTTTTTCAAGACTCTCAGACTGAAACTTCACAAGCTAAACTTGTATAATCATGATTGATCATGATAACTGAGTGCTCTTCAGCTGTCATTTCATCTGTGAATGTTCATGTTGCAAGTTACTGTCTAGGGACAGGTCTGGACACGTGCTCCACATGTTCAACAGGAAAACAAGAAAACAGTCACTCAGAGAGATCCTCGCTGGTAACCTGGCCCATGTGTATGTTTCTATTCAGAGTAGCTTTTTCCTAAGCCCTGGAGAGACCCAAGGGCCATTTGTATAAACACAGATGGAGAAAGCTGAGATGCCTGGGAAATGTAGACCTTTCAAATTCAAGCAAATCTTGATGAACTTGTTTTTTGGGGGATTTGACCAGTAAATTCTAAGTCAGGAGCAGGGTGAGGCATTACCCTTCTCTTGTGTCTGTGAGCCCAGTGATGAACATTCTCCATGGGTTCATACCCAAAACCAAAATTCTTGCAATCTGCCTGAATTTATTTTTTTTTTATTTTTTCTCCCACAACAACTCCTTCTGGAAGTCACTTATCATTACCTCAGGATTGTTGCCAGATTCCCTTCTGGCATTACTTCTCCCCCTTTTTTTCTGCAATCTTTGCTTATAAGGTACCTTAATCACTTCCCATGTCAGCTGCCACAAAGCTTTTTTTACAGCTCTTATAAATGCTTACAGGCTTTACGTATCTTTCCTCTCCAAACTTCAAGGGATGCAGTTCATTGCTTAGACCTGAAGAAGTGGAAAGCAGAGCAGCCTAATTCAGATTTCCACATGACTCAAGCATGGCAAAGTTTCCTGCTAAGTGAGATAAGACTGGTTCTTGTATTAGGGTGCATGGTTTGTGGCCCTGGCTCTGTGTCACCTCCTTGCTCCCAGGTATCTCATTCTGCTGAATAACCAATCCTTTCCCAAAGCATAAAGCCATTGGGCTACCCAGAAATCTGACTTAACTTCTTTTCTTTATAAGCTTGAACATCCTAGTTGTACATTTGTTACTCACTAAAGCAGCGGGTTTCAACTTTTTCAATCTGTTATAGTTTTTCCAGTACAATAATTTTATCCTTCTGGCAATCAGATGATTTCTGCTCAATAGCTTCCTCCAGGAAGTAGTACATAGACCTCAGAGATCTAGACACCACAGGTCAAAATCAACCAACCCCCTCTGATGAGCAATGCTGATAAGATGTTAATGCAGAAGGCTGTGGTCTTCAATAGATTTTTTTGTCTTGGTCTTCACTAACAACCTGTCTTCTCATACCTCACAAGCCGATGTACCATAAGCTGGAAATAGTCCCTGCCACTGTAAAAGCAGGTCATGTTCATGACCACCTGAGGAACATGAACATATGTAAGTCTTTGGGATCTGACCAGATGCATCTCAAAAAACTGAGGGAGTTGGCTGCAGTGGCTCCCAAGACACTCCCCGTGATACCTGAAAAGTCTTAGCAGTGAGGTGAAGTCCTTAGTGACTGGAAAAAGGAAATATAGCACTCATTTAAAAAAAAAAATTAAAAGGAAGATCCTGGGAACTGCTGACCTGTCAGCCTCACCTTCGTGCCTGGATAGATCATGGAACAAATCCTCTTAGAAGCTATGCTAAGGCATATGGAGGACAGGGAGGTGATTTGAGACAGCCAGCACAACTTTACCAAGGGCCTGACCAACCACGTGGCCTGCTATGATGAAGTGACTACATCGGTAGAGAAGGCAAGAACTGTGACTACTGTTATCTGTCTGGACTCGTGTAAAGCCTTTGACATAGTCCCCTGTTCTAATATCCTTCTCTCTAAATTAGAGAATTTTATTTTCTCCTGGTTTGAAAGTAGAACTGTGTTTTATTTTTCGCCATCTGTGGGTTCTATATCAGCTGTCTGCTCAGTGTTTCTAAGGTAATTGTCTTCTCTCAGCACAGCAAACTCACAAGCTAATTCCCACAACACTGGTGATACAAAGCAGTCAGAGCAGCCAAGATATTTGTGTTTCAGTGTTCCAAATGCACTCTTGACTGCCTTCAAGCAACAGGAATTTTATAGGATTCTCCTTCCTGAAATTTTTTTCAGTGATGACCTAGAAATGAAAAGTTCCCTGTCTCATCACCGTTTTCATCCAATTCCACATGAAATTTAGTTGAAAAGCCTAAGCCGAGAGTCAAATACAAGAGCTACAGGGTCCTGATTAAGATAGCAGTTAATTACTCTCTGTACTTTGAGTTGAATAGATGCTTCCCCCCCATCAAGGACCATATTAGTGGCTGGGGGAGGACTGGGGAGAAGAGTTTTACTTAAAGCCTATGAGAATTCACAACCTAGAGATACATCTGCAGGACCTTAGTAAAAATGCTGGTGTTCTAGGACTATCAGCTGTCTTTCATTTTATTCGGGACTTTCCAGGATACTTGCTCAATAAAACTCAGTGGCTTGGGTTGCATCTGAAAACAGAAGCCACAGAAAGCCTTGGGAATTGTCCCGGGATCACTTACCTTTCATGGAAAACAGAGGGGGGCCCAGAACAACTTCTGCTTAGATTAGATTGCCCTTACTAAAAATAGGAAGCCCTTTAGTCCTCCATCTCTCATGACAAAGCTTTATTTTTAAGCATGATTTTTTTGACCTTGAGAGTTTTATTTTTTTAAAAAATAAAAATGCAGTAATGAAAGAAAGAAAAAAAAAACAAGGGAGGAAAAAAAGCTACTTTGACACAATTCCAAGTAACACTGAAGATAAAGCTGCACTGCTGTTAGTTTGAATTCAGTAAGTGAGAGAATATATACAGTCTCACAACATCCCATCTGCATTGTTCAAGTCATTATTTCTTGGCTCCAAAGGGACGTCAAGCAACACTTCATCCAGAATCTGTTTAGTTTTGGTCCACAAGGTATCTCTTCTCCTTTCTCTAGCTTCCTAATGTATTTTCCCTACTCTTCCTACCCTCACGACTGCAGCCAAGAAAAAACAGCAGTGAATAATGGTCATCAGCACCTTCAGATCACAGTAATTTCATTTACTGGCTCACACACCATCCCACTGGGCTGTAGGCATTACTGTCCCTCGCAAAGACGTGACAAGTTCTTTTACTAATCTGTCAGCCAAAGCAACAAAAACGATCAGAGTCTGTGGCTCTGTTGAAGGGTTGGAAGACAGATCTCCTTTCTTAACCCAAAAGGAAGACTTTTTGGACCAGATCACATTGCCATGAGCGTGTACTGGAAAGTCACACTGCCATTTGCAAAGTCACGGTTTTATTTCAGGTGTGAAGAAATCTTTCGACACAAGCTTTGAGATGGAGCCTGATGAAGTAGTTGTAGATAGCTTTCATCTAGAAAAATCACATGAGCAGCCCTAGATGTACCCAGCTTTTAAAGGAAAAATACCCAAGCAGAAAATACATCTGTAGCTGCAAAAATAATTCCAGTTAAGTATTGACAGTTGCTTATTAGACAGTAGAAAATGTGCACAGACACAGTGACCGAAGCTCAGAGTTAACACATAGTTGCAGGACCTGCAGGCAATAAGGATGTGAGTGACCTGTTGGAGAACAATGTAGGAGAAAGGGACCTGGGGGTCCTAGTGGACAGCAGGATGACTACGAGCCAGAAATATGGTCTTGTGGCCAAGAGGGCCAACAGCATCCTGGGGTGGATCAGAAGAGGGATGGCTAGCAGATCAAGAGAGGTTCTCCTTCCCTTCTACTCTGTCCTGGTAAGACCACATCTGGAATATTGTGTCTAGGTCTAGGCCCCTCAGTTCATAAAGGACATGGAGCTGCTGGAAGGAGTCCAGCGTAGAGCAACAGAGATGTGTCTATCTTCAGCTCCACTCCCATTCTTCATCTTCACTACATTTTAAGTGGTTTTAAAGGAAAACTGTCCTGCATTGGGTCTAACATTTCAAGAAGGACCCAGGTGTTGTTGGAAAGTGACAATCTTCCTAACAAATAGAACTGAAACAGGTCAGCTAGTTTTATTTCAGTGTTTATTTCTGGATTCTAGTGACTGGTCCTGGAAATACAACTTTTGAGAGTTTCAGCACAGTCTTCCTTTATGAATGCCCAAAGACTGCAATAATTAAAAATTAAAGCAACTAAAGCAACTGTTTTCATTCAGATGCACCAACTTATATAGCACATTTGTTTCTCTTTGGAGTACTAGATGCAAACACAGGAAATCCTTCATTGTGTTTCTTCATGATTAAAATTCAATGTGAGATTGTGGATTTGACATCTTCCTGTTCATACTTAAAAAAATAAGATTCAATTGCCTTTTCTTCAGTTAAAAATTATCTTCAACAATTACATGGTGATTCCCCATCTTTGAAAACTGCTTGTCACTGGTGATTTTCCTCTGACTTCATGCTTTTGATTTCCTTGGAGCAGATCTTTTCAGTCCCATCTCAGAGACAGGCTCAGTGCAGAAAACTCTTAATCCATGATTTTTTACAGAGATTGAGCAGAATCATAACACATATTACCTCTGGATCTGCTATTATTCATGGAACTATCAAAAGGGCAAAGAGGAGTTACCAAAAGCTACCATCTTGAGATTCTACGTCACAGAATCACAGCCACTTCTTCAGCCACTGTTCAGTCTTCCGGTACTCCTAGATTCACCTGGAGAGTTTGACTAGCATGGTAGTCCTCCTTTCTGTTTTGTGAAGAAATGTCAGCAGAAGAGAAAGTGTTAAATAATATGACTGAGTGCAGTTAGGAATTCCGTGCAGTCATGTAGAAAATGCCTGACTAATAATGCACCGTGTATTTATAGCTCAGAACAGTTATAACAGAAACAATTAATGTAGCAGGTTTTGCTGTAAAGGGAGCCTGCACTTTGCAAATGGCTCCTTGAACAGATCATCTCATCTATTCATTATAGAATGTGCCATCCTTACAAGAAAAGAATTTTCTGGGCTCCACAGCAGGACGGTGTAACTGTTCCGTCTTGTACAAAGCCTATTTGGCAAATTATTAGGACAATAATTCTGCAGCAAGCTCTTCTGTGGTTTTTAGGCAATAACTTGGGAAGGACCAGAAAAGTGATTAAGGTAAAAAAAATTCTAATAAAGAACAATAATAATAATAACTACTATTACACTCATCACCATAACACGCAGAAGCCAAACTGCCTATACAGCTCACACTTTCTGATTCTATTGATAGATTATACCTTTCTTCATCTTCACCAGTGAACTCCTTTCTCGTGCATCTCTGAACTACTTCAGTTTATCCCACACAGCAATATAGGTCATCTTTGCAGAATTTTGATCAGCCTTTGACTTGAACCTGAACTTTGCTGAAGATCAGCAGGCTTTGAATTTGTTTGGGTTTGTTAGAGAGGCCAAATATACAATGTTCTAGTACTGATTCTACCCCTCATCTGACCGGCACATGCCTAAACAGGACAAGGAGTCGATTTGGGTCTTAATCCAATGCCAACCTTAACTGCAGATGCACATGCTGTAGATACTCAGGGAATGAGACTCTTGACTGCCTGTGTCTGGATCATGCAGAGGACAATGTGCCAAGGATTTCAGCAGTCTGATGCAGAGCAAAAAAAAAAGGCAGGGTAGCCAGTGATAACAGTGATGATGGAAGATAAATTATCAGAGGTAGAAGGAGCATCATCAAGAGTAGTTTGGGTGGATATTAACCTCATTTGTTATTTATCTGCAAATAAGCAGCTGCACATGAGTTTAGACCCAAAGGAAAACTTCAGCTTTCTTCAGATGCACAAGGTGCCATAAGGTAGAGCATTTCTCTAAGAGCCATCAGTTGAAAGAGTGCTCACTTCATCCTGGAAATATAAGCAACAACACAGATGAGCAGTAATGATTAGAGAGGACAAGGCATTTCGCCCATTCATTCTTAATATCTGCAAATTGCACTGTACTCCTGGCCTGTGCCCACCTCTTCGTGTGGCACTTCTCTCTTGAAAACATGTCTTAGTTGCCAACTGTGAAATGCAAGTCTGTGTTCTTCCACTGGCAGAAAGTCATTTATTTTAGAAGAGAAGGGAGCTACATCATAAGTCAGGGCTGGATTCTAGAAGAATGTGAAAGGATTGGAGGGTGCCCCTTGAGTGGCATGTGGGTGAGAGGCGATATCTCATAGCTGGCTAGATACAGGTCAACATAAAGTGTCTTCAGAGTGTGAACTGTGAAATGTGACCGGATCAGCAACTTGTTAGAGACAGCCATGAGGAGATACTGCTCTTTTGTTCTCCGAAGTTTGCTACTTTGCTGGCTGTTATATGCTCATCAAAATCACAGATCATAGCAAAGAACTTCAGCTTGCAAGGAGCAGTGCAAACACCGTTCTATTGTATCAGTGGAGCACTGTAAGATCCAGGAGAACAGGTCTTGGTTGTAGGTGTGGGGAACAAGGTAGAAAACTGACAAACGAAGCAATAAGGGACTGAGCTGTTCCTTGCAAAGCTGGTACAAGATATCTGAGAAGCAGAGTAGAGATACCTGCTGAGTGGTGTCTTTGGGAAAGGTGCCCAGCATTTCACTACATAAATTTCGTTGTGCATGAGGTTCACTTGAAATACTTTACTACTTGGAAAAACAAACAGACCAGACAACAGCAACAACAAAAATCAGACAAAATTCCCCAGAAGAAGCAGACAGAAAGCAAATTCTTTTCACTCTTATTTATCAGGAAAGGACTTAGTTCTGAGGTACTACATAGGCAGTTAACCATGAGCTTTGTGAACACAGCCATGGTGTGCCTTACCCTGCATCTTCTGTGTTTTCCAGCCCCTGTACTGCAAGTGCTTCTGGTTTTGAAAAAGGCTTGGGCAACAGTTTGCTGAGAACAACAGACCCACAAGACACCCTGGGGGCCCATCTGTAACTAAAGAGCAATGATCTTGAGAACAGTTTCCTGAAAAAGAAAGATGCAGGATGGAGAGGGAGATGAGTAACTTCATCTTCTGAGCTTCATCACAGCAGCCTTCCAGCAGCACCCCTGCCGTTACTACTGAATAGTCACTGTTAGCAGACCGCAAGTGCAGCGTGCAGTAGGCTCTGCCCAGGGAAACAGCCAACATACAGGATGATATTCTCTGCACATGAATACTCTGGAACAGGGCTACACTACTCTAGGCTTAAAACACCTATTCAGTGCTTCTCATAGGGTCAATTTCCCCTGGACAAGCCCTCCCTCTGTTATTCTGGTCCCTCTGGTTTCATAGCTGCCATGACAGTCATAAGTGTCTTACATATATAGACCAGGACAGACCATAACATAACATCTCATTTCCAGCCTCCACAGTGGCATAATAACCCATTTTCCTTTGTGAACAGATCAGTTTAAAATACTTCAAAACCACAGAAAAGGACAAACTAAGAGATGAGCTTGCTGCACCTCTGGCTGTTTGGCTCGCTGCCTTAGGAGAGCTAGAGGTGTGGTTACAGTTCAAACCAGGACAGGTTCTTTTTTTTTTTTTCCTTTCAATCTTCCTGGTCGTTTTAAAGCACTAACAGGAGCCATAATCTAAGGAGCAAGGGGTGGTTATCCATGCTATAGCGAAGAATCAGAATGGGAGATGTTATGTTGTGTCGTCTTCTCTAATGTACCGCTAGAGTGAGGGGAAAGAGGTGCACAAGAAAATTAATCAAGTCAGACATGGCTGCTGCAAAGGAAAGCAGATAGTGATAAAATTTTAAACCTGGAAATGTGTTAACACTTTTTAAAATTCAATAGATACTCATGTATCTGTGATTCAATAGATACTCATGAAGATAGATTTATGAACACAGAGGTATGTTGGTAAACCTTACTGCACCATCTTGTTGACATTGTTTCTAAACATGGGCATCTCTGTAAGAGGTTGATATTCTAACTTCCTGGTAAAGGTGAGTAAAGTGACTATCAGTTAGTTATTAAAGGTCAAGGGCAATCAATGTTTCAGATCAAGCCTCTAGAACAAAACCAGTCACCCATAAAAACTGCCAAAGGGTGACATTCAGGAGGCCAACTGGCTCTCACAGAGGACTCATGGCAGTAGTCTCTGGTCTGTTTCAAGCCTCTGCAACTGTGACATGGCAGGAGGATACTTTGGAAAGAGTTAAGTGAGGCAGGAAATGTGGAAGATTTAGGGTGGGAAAAGAATTACAAAAAGATTAATTACAAGTTCTCTCCATGCATTGGACACAGCCCAACAGCCTGCTTCTTCCTCAGAACATTTGGTCCAGAATTTGGGGCAAAAAATGAGTGTCCATAATGTCTCTGTGGATGACCTTTCACTGTTACAGGGTACAGTGCCTATTGGCAGTCTCTGAACCAAGATTTGGCTCTATTATTACTCGCCTTCTTGCAAAACTTGCTGTCGCCTAAAGTCTTTGGCAGAAGATATGAAAGATACTTACAAAATAAAGCAAGAGGGGGTTCCCACTGCTACTAGAGAGCTAGCTCAGCACTAGCTTTTGTAATGTGCTTTACATGAGGTATGTTACCCTTCTGGCAACATCTCCAGGCCCAACTTTTCTCCTTTGTCCTCATGTGGATCTGGGATAGGGCTTCCTTAGGGAAATGCTCTCACACTTCCCAGCACAGGAGTTGCCACCACGCCATGATCCCCTATTCCACTGGACATTTTTGAGTTCAGTCCCAAGTAAGCATGTACTCTCAAGTTTGGTAAACCAGGCTGCATGGATTTCCCCTGAAATTGTCTTCTCTCTGTGGTGCTGCTGCTGAATTACTACATTGAACCATTAGACTGATTTTTAATGAATTTGCTCAGGACACTATTTTTACTGTTTTTACAGTACAAAGACAAAGATATGAAATGTGTGAGAATCATGGCCTCCTGTTGGGCATGAATGATGGCACATAAGAGTCAAACTGTGATGAAGCATGAAGGTATTAATCATATCTAAAGTACAAAGAAAAGATGCTAATGTGCAGGTACTTCAACAGAATAACTGAAACTTCTATCTTTAGAGCCTCTTCTGAAAGCCAGTTTTGTCTTTAAAAAGCAGAACTGGGAGTAAAGATTTTAAGGCGATGATTTTTGCTTTACATGTAACATTCAGCCTTTGAAATCTTGTGCTGTCTTTCCCTCCATCAGAAATACGTGACAGTCACAACAGCTACATTGATTTACCCCTGACAGATAATCAACAGCCTATCTCCTTTATACCAGCTAGTGCCTCTTATAAGGCACTAATTCCTTAAATACAGTACAAACATGTTGATTAGGCCAGTTGTTTCAGATGTTACAAGTATAATGTTCTCTAGGAGGAAAACACAACCTAGAAGTGTATCCACAGTCTGGGGCTCTGTGATAGCAGTGAGCAAATGAAGAGGGCTATTGAATAGTGACTCTGTTTGACACAGAATCATAGAATCATTAGGGATAGGAAGGGACCTCAAAAGATCATCTAGTCCAATCCCCTTGCCACAGCAGGATCA
>JAOXOE010027237.1:0-18968 GCA_028565055.1 Phoeniculus purpureus
AAACCCACCTGGATGTGTTCCTGTGTGACTTGGTCTAGGTGATCCTGCTCTGGCAGGGGGATTGGACTAGATGATCTCTCAAAGTTCCTTCCAATCCCTAATGTTCTGTGATTCTGTGACTTAGTCTAGGTGATCCTGCTCTGGCAGGGGAATTGGACTAGATGATCCTTCGAGGTCCCTTCCAATCCCTGACGTTCTGTGATTCTGTGGTAGTTAATATTTTTTACAAGTTTATCAGGGAGAAGGCTCGAAGCAGTATCTCTCTGCCTTAGTATTTTCACTCAGTCTCGCAGCCTGCACATGATTTCGTTTTTTAATCTTCTAGTCTGATTCTGATGCAGTCAGCAGTTTGCTGCAGTTTGTTTAAAGTACCACATATCATTCCCTAACGTAACTAATTGCAGCCATACTCCTGTTTACATATTATTAATAAACACAACAAAATAAGTTGTCCTTGGAGACTAAGCATCTGGAATCCATGAAGATCTGGACTTTGGAACAGTCCATTAGAAGTAGCTTGCTGAGTTTCCAATGCAGGATAAACCTATTCCTGCACCAACTAGTCTGGCAAAAAAACCCACAAAAAACAAGAAGAAAGGAAATAAGACTACGAGAACAGTCACCCTTATAGATAGAGCAGCACACGGTGAGGATTCTCACAGGATATCTCTACATGGAAATTATTTATACAGAGACATTCCTGCTGTCTGTTCTGGGCAGTGTTTTAGGGATGTGCCGTTCAATGGACCATTTCAAAAATGTCCTCTTGAGTCAAACCCAATGCTAAACATAATAAGAATGACAGAAGCACAGAACATTAGGGATTGGAAGGGACCTCAAAAGATCATCCAGTTCAATCCTCCTGCCAAACCAGGATCACCTAGATCTGGTTGCACAGGAACATGTGCAGGTAGGTTTTAAATGTCTCCAGAGAAGGAGATTCCACAACGCTCTATGGACAGCCCCTTCCAGTGCTCTGTCACCCTCACCATGAAGAGGTTTCTTCTCATATTGATGTGGAACCTCCTCTGTTCCATCTGACACCTTGTCTTATCATTAGATGTCACTGAGCAGAGCCTGGCTCCATCCTCCTGACACCCACTCTTCACATGTTGATGTGGAACCTCCTCTGTTCCAGCTCACATCCATTGCCCCTTGTCCTATCGTTAGATGCCCCTAAGCAAAGCCTTGGCTCCATCCTCCTGACACCCACCCTTCACATATTTATAAATATTAAGGAGGTCACCCCTCAGTCTCCTTTTCTCTAAGATAGAGACCCAGCTCCCTCAGCCTTTCCTCATCAGGGAGGTAAAATGAAAATATGGTCTTTGTCTGAAAAGAATAACTTTCCCACACCCCACTGTATCCTGTGTTGAAACACTAGGAAATAAGAACTGACTTTGGATAGAATTTAGCTTTTCTTACAAGATTTACTTTAAAGGAGACTCTGTATTACACCCTTGCAACTCATGGCTCAGCAGAGCTGTATATAGAGTTGTATAGACCTCACTATGAACTGAGTACCCAGAGTTAACTCTACCAGGTAAAAGAAAGGTATCTCCAAAATCACACATGTTAAAAAATACCTAATGAAGCAGTATGTGCAGATACGTTCAGCATGAACGCTACATCTGACGTACAATAAACACGTATTGAAGGGGAATTCACACATAACATCTAACTCCAATGGAAGTGATTCACACTTCTGCAAAGCCAGCTGCTAAGAGTTCCCCAAATATTAGTAGAGGACTCTAAAGTTAAAAAGAGATGTTTAATACCTTAGAGAGTGTCTGTGCTCCTCCTGGGATCTGCAAAACAGGCTATCACCTTGTAGGATAGTGCATCTGCTTACTGGAGCGTGTGTGCAGCATCGTACGCAATGACAGAGTGCAGAGCTCTGTATTTGCTGTAGTTATGCCCTCGTGATAAATGACAAGTGAATTTACTTTCGTACAAGTGAACAATCCTCAATGTAAATGTTTATTAGAACTTTCGTTAGCGCCTCAATCGAAGGCATTAGTTGACTCACTATTATTGCAGGGTGGTAAATGACAGTTGGCCTCCATTTTCCTTTTTACAAGCTTGTGATAAACATCTGTATTTTTGCTAACCACACTTTATAATTTAATATTTATCCCAGATTTTCTGCTGGTGTGGTTACCTCAGTGTTTGAATTTGTGAGCAGATGGAAGGGGAGTCACAGAATCACAGAACATTAGCGATTGGAAGGGACCTTGAAAGATCATCTAGTCCAATCCCCCTGCCAGAGCAGGGGTCATGCTAAAATTTTTTAGCCTAGACAAATTTTAGAAGAAGTGAAGTTTTCTGGTCTTCTTGAGGGAGTGGAAACACTCAAGTTTTTCTGTACACGCTGATGTTTTCAGTGGTTGGACAACAGTAAAAGAAATTACCACGTCCCAGGCAGCTTTATGCAGCTATGAATGGACACAGAAGGTGGCTCCTTGCCATACCTGGGCTCTCAGACTTGCCCTGCCTCATCGCTAGCACTGCAGGAAATGGTCTGCTCGCTCAGAGGCTTCCTTCTGACCCTCAACATGGGAAACTACTTGTTTGTAGAATGACACTACCTCATCAGAAAGGTAAAACCTCTCTGCTTGCAGTACACAGCAGCTTAGTCTTTCAAGAGGACAAGGGTGACTGGGCTTGGGCATCACAGATTAGGCTATGTGATTCCATCTTTTTCTCTGCCTGCATCCTCAATGGGCTTTACGAAATATTCCAAGTGACACCAGTTCAAGAAACATGACTTTCCCTAAGGAAAACGGAACAGTTCCTTTAATTTAATTTCTCACATAAAAACTCAGCTCATTAACACCATCAGCTCATCATTATGTGTTTTGAAATGTGAAAGTTATAGGATTGTTTGCCACTCGACAACAACAGACAACCTGCATTATTAGTCCTTTTTCTCCTGTGTCAGGCACTTACTGTGGTACTACCCATGTAACAGACAGTATAAAATACCTGTTAGAAGAAGTGAAGTCAAGAAAATCAATCATTGTACTCACCCCAGCCTTTGGTTTAGCTCCAGAGCCGGCTACTGAACAGGTTGATGCTAGTTCAGGAGGATGGACATTAGGAGACAGGTTTGTTTGAGAGTGGCTTACGGAAGCAACTTCTGCTCCACTTTCAGAACCAGATTCAACATCCTGTAAGAAAATGTTGCAGGTCTCTTCAGTAAACGTGAAGTTAAAATCTAGTTCTTCTAAACAACATAAGTATTCAGAGGCACTCAACTGCATCTCCCTAACTCTCTGTGTAAGAGTAATTGCCCTTATTCCTTTTCCATTACCTACACACTCATTTGCTGTCCTCTTCAGTGTGGTGGTTTGCATTAGCTGCTCAGACTATAAATGACTGCTAACATCAAAGCTGTAAGTCCTCTCAATGTTGGAATACAAGGTATGAAAAATCAGTTTGGGGCTGCAGAAGTCTGACATTTTTCTCTGATGTCCAGTATTTCCTGTGCTCCCACCTTCTGTCTCCGGCAGCATCGCAAGCACTGCAAACATCTGTAACCCATTACACAGCTGAAACTTCATCGTCATCCAGCAGTTTATACAACTCAGAGGTACAGCTCTCTAGCCTTCTGGAATCATCAGACACTTATCAGCCAAAAGCTATTTCTGGTTCAAATGCCCTTACTTTTAATGACACTGATTACATTCCTTTTTTGAGAATAAAAAGAAGAAATACAGTAAGTTTTACTGTTGAGGAAGTAAAAATATAGAGGGAGGGCAGAGGACTGTACTTCTTGCAGATTAATTGTGACACGTGTCTGGCAAAGAGCAGGCTATGTGTTGAACCAGCCATACACTGTCAGGATTATTAGCTGAGTTGCAGCCTGCCTGAACACATTGACAGAGCACACATAAAAATCCTGAACTATTAACCTCAGCCAGCTCTGGGCATACGAAGCCTCCGTTTCCTAATACCAAGTTCTTGGAATTAGTTGAAATAATGTAGAGTAGGGTTGATGGTTGGACTCAATGATCCCAAGGGTCTTTTCCAAGCTGAATGATTCTGTGATTCTATGAGGCAGAGACATCTCAGGAGTTCTGCTCCTGAACTGGAAAGAGATGGCAACCCCAATTGGATTCATTACTTCCAGTCAGACAAATGCCAATCAGACAGGTGCCTCTAAATAAAGCACCCAAGTTAGGGAGAAAGCTGCACTCTAGGTAGCACTGTGCATTTGAGTCAGCTATTCCCTGACAGTGAGCCCTCTGCAATGTGAAGCACTGGGAAAGGCAGCAGAGCCATGGAAATGACTCTGTAGAAGTCAGCTTGGGTATAGCTGCTCTTAGAAGCTTCTACTTGGCAGCTCACACAGTGCAGAGCCACGTTCCCTGCCTTATTACCCACGTTTTTTTAATCATATTCAAGTGCTTAATTATTATGAAATCAATACGAGACTGAACACAATGCATGTAGGACTTGAAAACCGAATATTTATAACACACAAAGGCTCAAAACTTCCCAGAAAATCAGCGTGCATGAACAGCATAAATACTGGGTTTGATGCAACCGACTTCTTCCTCGAGGATTGCTTTGCAGTGTGGAAACAGGTACCACCTTTGACAACCATACAGGCTCACTTACAGATTGCCTCAACTCCATTTACTGCTGTAAGAAATTGGCTAAGATGCTGACACGGACTGGTGAGATACAGAATCACAGGACATTAGGGATTGGAAGGGACCTCAAGAGATCATCCAGTCCAATCTCCCTGCCACAGCAGGATCCCCTAGATCCAGTCACACAGGAACATGTCCAGGTGGGTTTTAAGCATCTCCAGAGAAGGAGACTCCACAACCCCCTGGGCAGCCCCTTCCAGTGCTCTGTCACCCTCATGGGGACTGAGCACTGAAGACACCTGCATTGCCTTCACTCCCCTGTGCCTCAGACTCCTGCTGCCACGTGTCAGTGTTGACATCCTCCACTCTGCAGTGAGCAGGGGCATCCCCAATCAGAGCAGGTTGCTCAGAGCCCCAAAGTCCAACCTGAGCTGGAAGGTCTCTAGGGATGGGGCTTCTCCCACCTCCCCGGGCAACCTGGGCCAGGGTCTCCCCACTCTCAATGTAAAAAAAATTCTTCTATCCAATCTACATCTAAATTTGAGAGGTCTTGACTCATGCCCCTCCATCCCTACACAGCAACATCACACCCCTATAACAGAACCATAAACTATTTGTGACCCCACTTCTGGGCTTCCTCATCCTCTCCAGCTGCTCAGAACCAACCTGGACTCTTTGCCCCTCTGGAAAAGAAGACTTTTTCTCCCCCTCCCCAACCCTCTCCCCAAGCCGGCCCCTTCCTTCACAAACATCCCAGTTATTTTATTATTATTTTGTGCCCACAAGGTAAAGGGGTTTTATTTCCCCCCTCCCTTCTGCCCTTCTCTCCTCTCCCACATTCCAGCTGCTAGGCTGTGGGGTAGCATCTCCCATCCCAGCCTCCCCCCACCACCTCAGTCCCAGCTGCCAGCCCACAGAGAAGAGAAGTGGGAGCTGGAGGGGGTTGATGCCCAGAGCAGCCCCTCCTCCTGCCTCGTAACTTCTTCCAAGTGAGTGGGGAGGTTCAGCACAGCCCGGCCGACGCAGACACCCGTTGCAGGGGCCGTCGGACCCTCTCAGCCGTGGGGAGAAGCCAACGAGCGGCAGCTTTGCTCAGGTAAGCGGCACCGTCCGCCTGGAGTTGACTGTCCGTCTGTCCAGGTGTCGGGATTTGTGTGGTCTGTGGGGTTTTTCCTGCTCTCCCCATTCTCAGGTTGCAGTTAAACAAACTGCAGTTGTGTGAAAGGAGTGAGAACTGGATGGAGCAATGAGGAGGATGAGGAGGCAGCAGCTCGCAGGGGGCTGCAAATTGCCACTGCGTTGCCCAAGTAAACCCCTTGCTGCTATCTCAGAGGTGCCTGAGATGCCCCAAACTTGTCTGAATTCAGAATTTTGGGGTGATTTGGTACTTCCCGTGATGGGAGGTTGGCTCGGGGGCATCAACAGGGAGACACTGTGGGGAAATGCTGTTGTGTGAGGCACACAGTGGGTTGCTCAGGGGGTCTTTTTGAGGCTTTCTAGGAAAAAGCATGTTCTTGTTGGCTCCTTTGATGCAGCCAGGAGGTCTGAGCACTGCAGTGGGCAGAATCTGGCCCCAGTAAACTTCCCACCATTGGCATGAGGAGCCACATTTTCATTCTAATCTCGTTCAGTTGTTTTGTGTGAGGTGGGTGCTGGTAAAATAGCAAATCGTGGGATCATAGAATGGGCTGGGTTGGAAGGAACCTTAAAGATCATCTAGTTCCAACCCTGCTGCCATGGCCAGAGACACCTCCCACTGGTTCAGGTTGCTCAGGGATCCCAAGTGCTGAATTAAAGCTCTAGTAATAATGGAGCAGACACCCCCCGCCCTGTCGGGGGACTGGTTCTGACTCCAGACCAAACACAGACCTTCAGCAGGTTGTGAGAGAAAAAGCAGAAAGGGTTGGTCTGGAGCCATTCCTGGCTGAGGAGGTTGGGTGATTTCAAGGGGAGAAGTTAGACCTTTTGTGGTGGGATTCTGCTTTCCTGCAGTCTGCAAAGGTTGTGGCATTGCAGTGGCTACTCAGATCCAGCTTTTGAGTTGTGTTTCTGCTCCTTTCCCAAGCTAGCAGCAAGTCACACAACCTCAGCAGCACCAGTGGTTCAGGTGATCCTTCACCACCAGCCCACCCATTCCCACCTCCCCCTGAGATGCTGTCTCATGGGGAGCCACAGAAATTAACGATTTTATTTGGCTCTGGTCCATCATAGAACCAAATTATGATCATGTCTGGTTGCAATCAAGAATTACAAGGAAGTTCTTTCCTTCTTGGGGGAGAAGAAAATTGGCCACCAGGCAGATGATTCACGGGTGATCTGAAAAGTCTTTGCAGCTCTGACAAAGAGGAGGTTGGAGCCTGCAGGAATTGCTCAGTGCATGGTGTTACTGAGTACGTCAGGGGGAGCAGAAAGGGGATGGGTGAAGTTGTTTGGGCTCCCCAGTGCTTCTGCAGTGTAGCCCCTTGTCACTGTCACCCAAGAACTGTGCAACTTGGTCTAGGTGATCCTGCTGTGGCAGGGGGATTGGACTGGATGATCTTTCGAGGTCCCTTCTGGATCTGAAGGATCCTGCTGTGGCAGGGGGGGTTGGACTGGATGATCTTTTGAGGTCCCTAATGATTCTAAGAAGCATCAGGCCAGGTTGTGCACAGGGAGATCTGTTGGATCAGGAGATGCTCGAGGTTGTGTTTGAAGGGTTGATACATGATTATGGGAACATGTCCTCACCTGCAGGTACTGACACTGTCCTGAGCCTGGCTGAGGGTGAGATGTTTATGCAGTGAAGAACTGGGAGTTGTTGGGGTGATATTTCATCTCCTGAGGCTGTTTGAACTGCAGCTGCTCAGGGGTTTCTCACTGGAGCACCTCTTTCAGCTCTCCCTGGTCTTAACTGTTGGTGCACATTGCCTCTCAGATCTTTGTGTCCTGTATGGTTCCCTGCTGCATTTATTCCTCTGACCCTGCTCATTCCAGGTGCTGGCCAAGGGAAGGAGGAGAAATGCAGCAGGACATCTCCAGCTCCCTTATCTGGCCACATGGACCCCTGCCCCAGCCACATTGTTCCCTCACCTATAGGAAAGGCCACCCTGTCACCACCCAAAGGCTTTGCAGCTGGTGGGGAGCAGCTCCACAGCAATGGCCAAAGCAGAGCTATCATTTGAGGACCTTTCAGATCTGTGTTTTGGGAAAGGTCTTGCTCTGGGAACACCAATTTGTGGCTGGCAGGGACCAGGGGATCCAAACAGGGGTCTGTGCAGACAGGAAAGTCCATCGGGGAGCAGGGGAATGATGGATGGATGAAGCTGCTGTTTGATGAATGCTGTTTCTAGCTTGCTGTGACACCCAGGAAGTGGTGCAGAACGGAGTGGAAGGTGGGTGATGTGTTCTTCTTGGATCTCACCTCTGGAAGGGGAATACTGCTTTTGAATGCAATGTACAAAGGGATTGGTGAACAGGACCTTGTTGGCTGGCTGTTGAGGACTCCAGCTTGAGAACTGGGTCCTCTTGCCCTGGCTAGGGAAAGATGCTCGTGCACTGCCTGGGGGAAGATGCTCATGCCCTGCCTGGGATGGGGATGCTTCTGGCTTAGCCTCTGCAGTTCTGTGTCCATAAATCCTCTTTCCCCTGTGCTTTGAGCAGCAACTCCTGGGAGAGTGGGAGAAAGAGAGAGAAATGTCCCACATGGTTTTAGCTGCAGCCATGGGAGCTTCAGTGGGAGCATCCACGGTGCCCCAGAAGACTGAATGGTGCAAGTGGGACAGAGTCACCAAGACATCTGGTGACAGGGGCCAAGTCCATACAATCATAGACTCATTAAGGTTGGAGGAGACCGCCAAGATCATGTAGTCCAACCATCACCGAACCGTACCCTGCCCACTAAACCCTACTTTGGTTTAGTCACAGTTGTGACCTCGTGCCACAGATAAGGGCTTTCTGGGGAGGTTTCATTGCTGCTGTGGCCTGATCACTCCTGTTTGCACAACTTGCTCATTAACATGACCCTGAGCACCTCATGGACTGATTTTGTTTGTACAATCAGTCTGTAAAAGCCTCACCTGTCCAGATAGATACAAGGAGCCAGGTCTCTCTTCCTTAACCATTAACACCAGTTTATGGTAGGTGTCAAAGATAATTGCACCAGGCGGTGAGTTCATAGGGAGGCACAAATCCCGACCCACATCTAGTGAAACGACAAACGTCCCAGTAACTCACCCAGCCCTGAATGTGACACCTGGGAGGCACAAATAGACCCAGTCAAGGTGCCCATCTGCTTGCACCATGTCAGCAGTGTGGAAATGCTGGGGAAATACAGGAAGGTGCATCTGGGGAGGGTTTCACTTGCTTGAGAGAAACTGAGGCTGAGGTTTATGGTAGGATGTGAGGGTTTTGGATGTTAGGAAGCCCTTCCTCCCTGGTCTGGCTGCTGGGGTGCTGTTAGGTCCTGGGCTGGGCTGGATGAGCTCAGAGGACTTTTCATTCTGGGATTCTGTGGCTGTCAGCACAAGAGGGCAGTGGGTATTGGCATCATGATCACATCCTGATGGTTGGACTGGGTGGTCCTGTAGGTCTCTTCTAACCTGAATGATTCTATGTCAAGAGACCACAGGGGCGATTCAGACCTCATCCTCATCACAGGAGGCTTTGTTACAAGCAGAGGGTCAGCTTTGGTGGTGGGCTTGGGGTACCCCACTGGGGTTGACTTTTAACCAGAGGAGAGGTTGCAGATGTAGGCTGGAGGTCCTGGAGTGATCTTGGTGGTGTTGCATGGGGTTGGAGGAGCAGATTGTTAGGGTTAGGCTTCCCACAGAGGGTCCTGAGCAGGAGATGGAGACGTGCAAGTCCCATGCACAAGCCCTTCTTCCCTTGCTTGCTCCTGCTGCTCTCCTTGAGCAAAGTGAACCAGTGGAATCCATCCACCCAGAGGCATCAGGGGTCTGCTTGGAGACTTTATCCTGCCCAGAGGCTCCTGGTGAGTGCAGAACCTCAGGCTGGGATCTTTGTTTTCTTTGTCTGGGCTCTCAGTTCCCTCATTCATGCTGAGGAGCACTTGGCAATGTGAATCAGCCTCCTGGAAATGATCCAGCCTGGAGTGTGAGTAACCTGAGAAACACTGCCCTGGCTGCTGGCCAAGCCCTCATTCCATGGTGGATTGACATCCTAACCCCCTTTTTTTTCCACACGCACATACAAACTCGTTCCTCTACTGCTCTCATCTTGATCTCCTTGTCTGCAGCATCCTCTTGCCCACCTGGAAATAGCACCGTTGGCTTCACTGATACATAATCTGTCCGGGTCAACCTTTCACCTCCGTTATGGGATCATCATCTCATGAACTACCCTTAAAACCATGATACCCGCTCGGTAGGCAGCTGTTGTCTTCATCCCACACATGGTGAAGGGTCACCCCTTGCCTTGTAGCCTCAATCCTAGGACTATTAAGGTGGGAAAAGACCTCTAAGGTCATCAAGTCCAACCACCAGAAGTGAGATGACTCATTTCAAAGCTAAAATGGAAAGAAGTCAAAGCTGCATTCGAGGTTTCCCTGTTTCTGGCAACATACCTAATGAAGGGAGGTTGTAGTCAGGTCGGGGTTGGGCTCTTCTCCCAGGCAATTAGCGGCAGGACAAGAGGACAGGGCCTGGAGCTGCCAGGAGAGGGTTAGGTTGGATGTTAGGAAGCCCTTCGTCCCAGAAAGGGTGATCAGAGCCTGGACTGAACTGCCCAGGGCAGTGGTGGAGTCCCCATCCCTGGAGGTGTTGAAGGACTGTGGCCCTTAGTGCCCTGGTGTGGCCACTGGGGTGATGTTAGGTCCTGGGCTGGTCTGGATGAGCTCAGAGGGCTTTTCCATTTCTGTTAATGTGAAGATCTGATGTGTAGGGAGTCACCATAGTGTGGAGGAAAGGAGAGGAGGATCTACTTTTCATTTCCAGGACTCATAAGATATTTTAACCCTTTTCTCCATTGATGCTTCTAAGCTTCAGTGCTCCATCCAGTGCTCCCAGTTGCTGCTTGGATAGTTCTACAGGAGATGTAAGATGACAAAGCCAGTCCCAGTTAGACAGGCCTTTGCAATCTGCCCATACCAGGGGAAGAGGTGTCACCCACAGTTACCTCCAGCTCTTTGCCACCCTTACATCTCATTTGCTACCTTCTCTTCAATGGGGAGTGACCACAACCCTGGAAGTTTTGCTCTTAACTAGCTCTTTCCATCAGGTTTAACCCCAATGTGAAGGTTTAGTGGTGGCTTTGGGAGAGTTGGGTTAATGGTTTGGCTCGATGATTTCACAGGTGTTTTCCACCCTAAACTCTGTAACTGCAGGTGTTGCCGAGGTGGAGATCTGAGCTCTGATTGAGCCTGGTGGACAAGAAGAGGAAGGGGCAGAAACCTCCCTGCACTGCATCTCCCACCCTGTGAGGAGTCATAGTCATAGAATCATAGTATGTATTGGAAGGGACTTCCCAGCACCCACCCGAACCCCCCTGCACCCAGCAGGGCCAGCACTCCCCAAACCAGGTTACCCAGAGCCCCAGCCAGCCTGACTTTGAATAGCTCCGGGGATAGGGCTTCCATCACCTCTCTGGGCAGCCTGTTCCAGGGATCCCCCACCCTCAGATTCAAGAACTGCTGCCATGCTCTCAGGAGACCTACAGAGATGTTAATCCATCTGCTTTTAGACATGGTCCCCATCTCCCCACTACATCTTGTGGAGAAACAACAGCTCTGGCATCTAGACGTTGAGTTGGTGGGACTGCGTGGCCAGCAGCCCTTGTGGGTCACTGCTGTCGAACAAACCAGACACGTTCAGCTGGGTGCCAGAGCGGAAAATAAGCTTCCTGCAGCTCTCACTTCATCTTCTTTTATTGAGCAGCCTCCCAAGATTGACCATCCTCCTCTCCCCATCATCTCTGTTACACATTTCCACGCAGCACAACACCTTCCCATCAGGAAATCAATGGTACTTATTAAAAAAGAAGCGGGGGGGGGAAGACCCAGCAAAACACTTTCTCAAAGCTGTTGCTCAGAAAGAGGGAAGGGAACCACTTCCCTGTTCTGCAAGAGCAGCAATTTCTCAGGATTGCTGATGCTGCTGTTTAAACAGTCTCCATGCTGCAGTGTGAGGGTAAAAATGCTCCTTGGAAAAGGTTTCCTTGCTTTAAAATCCTTCCATTTCATGGCAGAGTTGCCTGGAGCTGGGAGCAAGGTCCTGCAGGAGAACAAGTTGAATCAATGCGCCTTCAGAAGCATTGAGGAGCTGCAGCCTGGGGGGTTCTGCTGTTTTCTAGGCTGCCAAGGAGGTTTGTTGGTCACCAGAGTTGTCAGCCCTTGCCTCCAACACCTTCATCGCAGCAGCATTAGAGAGTCACAGAATCCCAGACTGGTGGAGGTTGGCAGCATCACTCAGATCCCTCTCAGCTGCTTTTGTGCAGCTGAACAGCCCCAGAGCTCTCAGCCTTCCCTCAGCTCCAGTGCCCCCAGCACCTTCATAGCCTCCAGTGGATTCTCTCCAGTAGTTCCTTGTCTCTCTTGAACTGAGGGGCCCAGAACTGGACCCAGGACTGCAGATGTGGCCTCACCAGTGCAGAACAGAGGGTGAGAAGATTTCCTTTGACCTGCTGCCCACACTCTTCTTAATGAAGAAGATGGCTTGTGCCACGTGGGCACCCACTCCTTTGGACTTCATTTGGGCTCTGGCTTTTGGTACCATTTTCACAGAATCACAGTCTCCCAAAGTCCTGTTGTCTGCTCATCCTTTGGAAGGGCAGAAATCATTGAATCATGGCTTGGTTGAGGTTGGAAGGGACCTCAGAGATCATCTGCTCCAATCCCCTGCTACAGGCAGTGATGCCTCTCAACCAGACTTGGTTGCTCAAGGCCTCATCCATCCTGGGCTTGAGCACCTCCAAGGAGGGGGCAGCCACAACCTCTCCAGGAAATTGATTCCAGAGTCTCTCGACCTTTGCACTGAAGAATTTCTTCCTAAGATATAGTCTGAACCTCCTCCAGTTTCAAACCATTTCCCCTTGCTCTGTCACTGGATCCCCTTGGGAAAAGTCACTCTCCAGCCTTCTTGGAGGTTCCCTTCAGGCACTGGAAAGGCAGCTCTGAGATCCTCCTGGAGCTTCCTCCTCCCTAGGCTGAACAACCTCAGCTCCCTCAGCCTGTCCTCATAACAAAGGGGCTGCAGCCCTTGGATTTTTACCCCTCTGTTTGCAAGAAGAGCTTCTCCTCGCTGTGGATCAGCCCCTCCCAGAAAGCCCTACTCACTTCAGAAATGCTCCTCCAGCCATCAGTGAGTTGCTGAATTCATAAATCTTTCTAAAACCAGCTGAAAATCACTATTCCAGGGATTTACAGAGAAATCAATTAGCATAAAATCTATTAACTCCATTAAAAAGGAAACGGTAAACTTTTGACCCTCTGAGCTTTATTTCCATCAAGCGAGGAACGAGCAGTGTTCAACTAGGTTTCACCTTCTGCTCAAACCTGCCATCTGTCTTGAGGTTCAAAAATGTCTTCAGCCCCCCTGCAGCAAATTGTGAGCAATCTGAGCTGTAGAAACGCTGTGACCAGGCTTTTCTGTAAGAGCACAGAACCCCCCTGCAGCTCCAGACTCGGGGTGAGTGGTTGGAGAGCAGCCAAGCAGAGAGGGACCTGGCAGTGCTGGGTGACACCCAGATGAACAGGAGCAAGCAGGGTGCCCAGGCAGCCCAGAAGGCCAATGGCATCCTGGCTTGGATCAGCAAGAGAGTGGCCAGAAGGGCTGGGGACATCATTCTCCCCCTGGACTGGGCACTGGGGAAGCCTCCCCTCGAGTCCTGGGCCCCTCACTTCAAGAAAGAGATGGAGGGGCTGGAGTGGATCCAGAGGAGCAAAGAGGCTGGGGAAGGAACTGGAGGGAAAGTCTGATGGGGAGAGGCTGAGGGAGCTGGGGGTATTTAGCCTGGAGAAGAGGAGACTCGGGGGGGACCTTCTCTGTCTCTCCAGCTCTCTGATGGGAGGTCGTAGTCAGGTGGGGGTCAGGCTCTTCTCCCAGGCAACCAGCACCAGGACAAGAAGACAGGGCCTGGAGCTGCCAGGGGAGGTTAGGTTGGATGTTAGGAAGCCCTTCCTCCTGGAAAAGGTGGTCAGAGCCTGGACTGGACTGCCCAGGGCAGTGGTGGAGTCCCCATCCCTGGAGTTGTTCAAAAGCCACATAGAAGTGGCCCTAGGGAACAGGATTTAGTGGACAGGGTGGGGTTGAGTTGGTGGTTGACTTGATCATCTTGGAGGTCTCTTCCAACCTTAATGATTCTATGATCTTAAAAGTCTTTTCCAACCTGAAAAATCCTGTGATTCTTCTCCTGCTGGTCCTTCTGGTGCTTCAACACCTTGAAGTCCCCATTAATTCTCTGTTCAGGCTAATCTCTACACTTCAATTACGTATCTCAGTGTGATCCCTTTGTGAGGCTGCTGAGATCCCTATCCACTGAACTTTGTGATGTTCTCCGTGGAGCACATGGAGCCAGGGGTGGTGTTGGGCTGGGTCTAGTGATATTTAGTAAGGTGAAGTCTTGATGGGTTCTCTGCTGACTTACGTGAGGTTATGCTCATCCTGGAGTCTTTCAGAGGGTGGTGACAAGGAGACTTGTAGGAAAAGATTTGAGACCCACTTCCCTCTGCCAGATTTGACTGAAGCTATTAAGATTTTACTAGGTTGTGAGGCAAAGGTTCTGTCTGCTTGTGCAATATGTGCTGTGGCAGTGGTGGGTGTTAGGACACGGACCTGCCCAGATCCTCTTGGCAGGGAAGGGGATCTTTTATGCCCAGGTGCAGCTCTGCAATGGATTTTTGTGTCTACGAGATCTGGTGGATGGAGTGATCAGCCTCTGGCATGACTGACCTTGGGGTAGGAGATGTGTGACATTCAGCTGGAGCCATGGGCAAGTGGGAGGTGAACGCTGGCCAGATGAGATTGCAGATCCACTGGCTCTCATCCCTTGTCCATAAATTACACTTTAGGGTTATTTATTTATCCCTAAATTTGTTGGGAAAATGAAGAAGGAAGAAGACTTCATTGCAGACAAAACCTGGGAAGACTAAATGGAGGGGAACAGCGGGGTCTCTGGCTCTACTGCAAGTTTCTAAGACCTGTTGTTTCTCTTCTCTTACCCTCTTGTGTCTTGCCAAGCTCTGTCATCTGATCCAGGTGAGAGAAAGTGAGAACCTGGTCCATCAGCTTTATGGGGTTTCGGAGCAATTTGTTCAAGGAACTGTAAAACCTGGAGAAGTTGCCCCTATAAATTATTTACCGGGGACAGTAAAAGATCAAAGAAATTGCTGGGATTCCTTGCAAACCCCTGAAGTTTATGGGGTCATTTCCTTGCCCCTACCAGGTTTCATGAAAGATCTCTGAGAGATCTTTGACGAGGGCTGCAAAGATCAGTTAAGACTTGGTGGATTCAGGTTTGCTAATAACTAAGTAAATAATAAAGCGTGGGGGCACTGAAGTGACTCCAAGGGCACTGAGCTGCTCCAAGATGGACAACAATGGTAGAAGAAGCATCAATCCTTGTCCCAGTTTAGAGGTCTTAGGGTTGTTAAAACACGACAGAGCACCGAGGGCAAATTTATAGTGAAGAAAAAGAACAAGTTTGATTAACAGAGAACAAGAAGGGGTTAAAAGACAAGAGAAGGAAAACCTGAACTGTAAACCACCAGTAAGGTGCTGGTGAAGCAGCTTCCAGCCTCAGTCCTTCCTTCCCAGTGCAGAACAGCTGCTGCTGCTGCAAACCCCAGTCCGGCCAGTGAATACTCGTCACTGCCACACATCCTGATCCAGCTCTCCCCCAGCCCAAGAAAGAGAGAAATGGGTTATCTTTCACCAGGTGGTGTGGCAGAAGGAGCAGAGAGGTGCCACTCCACATTGAGCCAGAGACAGAAAAGAGGGTAGGTACTGGATTATACTGGGGGCTGGGCTTAGATGATCTTTTGAAGTCCCTTCTGACCCATAACACTCTGTGATTATTGGAAGGGACTGTCTGTCACACGTACAAAAGTCAGACGTCATCCCATGACAAATGTGAATTCAAGGTTTGGAGCTCGAGGAGCCCTTCTGGGTTCTGGGAAGAAGCAGCAGAACGTGGTGTTTTGGAGCTGCTGTGCATTTCCTTTTCAGTTCCACATTTTGCCCTCACAGGCTCAGCTGTCTGGGTGCCCTGACTGCATTTTGGCTTTGGTTGTTGGGTTGAAGATTGGACTTGATGATTTTAGAGGTCCTTTCCAACCTTAATGATTCTGTGAGTCAACCATCCACAGACAGTAACCAGAGCTTTCAGCCCACTTAAGTCCCTCCATGATGGTGGGTGCTTGTGCCTGGCTTTAGGAATCTAAGGGTTAGTGGCAAAACAGGCTGATAAAGACCTGAGTGCAGGTGACTGCTGTTTGCCCTGATCTTGTGGTGACCTCTCCTCCCTACATAATTGAGGCAGCAGGTGCTTCCCATTTTCATTGCACCACTGATACATTTAGGCTTCGTTGCTTAAAACCCTTCTTGCCTGAAGAAGGGTGATGCAGGGCAAGGCTGAGCTCTCCTCTGTGACCAAGAGGTGAAGGAATTGGTTGATTTGTGAACTTTAATGGCAGCTGCTTAAGCCAAGATGGAGAAAAGCTTCTCTTGCCACTCTGTGCAGGTGGGAGCATCACAGTCACTCAAATGAAGCCTCTTTTTTCCTGCAGATGAATGACTCTCCAGGCTGTCTGCAGACTCCAGGAACCAAGAAGAAGCTTCTTCCCAAGGAAAAGGAGAATGCTGTGTGCCCAGATCCTTGTGCTGGTGGCCATCATACAGTACAGAGTTGTGGCTGTTCATGAAGGTATGTGACAAGTGGGCTACCATCAGTGCTGAGGGTGGTGCTGAGATGTATCAAGGAGAAGAAGACCTTTTTCAAGCTGCTGGTTTTGCTAATGTCACAGATGCTGCCATAGTGAAGGTCTAGTACTGATGACTTTAACTTCTGTACAGAGCCCTTTTAGTTTGGGGTCACCTGGCCAAAAGAGCAGCTCAGCTAGCTCCAAAACACAGGCAGGACCTGACTTGCTGTGTTAGGGTCTATGGGAGAATCAAGGCTCGCCTCAGGGTCCTCTGCTCTAATATTCTTCTACTTTTGCTGCTCTAGAAGAAGGTGAGGAGAAAGGGAAAATGTGTCTCCTGATTCCTCTTCTGGTCTCCAAGAACTAGTGTGAGCCACCACACAGAGGAGATGAGAAAAAAGACCTCAAGGAAAACTTGAAATCTCCTGTTACTGGTTAGAGATAGCATGAGGGCTCATCTCCTCCCTGGCTCCCTCTTGCCTTTGAGCCCACAAAGAACTTTTGGGCAGGTGACAAAAAGCAGGAGACAGAAGGACCCCAGAGAAGAACCTTGTAAAGCTACAGCATGATGTCTCCGTAATCTCAGGGTCCTGCAGGAAGCTCCTTGTGAGCATCCAGCAGACCTAATGCAGAGCTCCCAGCACTGCCATAGGGCTGGGGATGAGATGGGGGGGGTTCCATCCCTCGACAAATTGCTCTTTAGCAACAAGGCTCCAGGTTCTGGAAGTCTAAATTCTCTTGGACCAACTGCCATAAAGGCAATGAGGAGTTAATGGAAGCTTCAGCATCAGCTACAAAATTAACTTGATTAAGTTCCTGGCCGTCAATTAAGTCAATATACTTGGCTATAATGCTGTTTAATTCCAAGCTGGGACCAGGGCAATAAATCAACATTTACAGATGTCACTGGCAAACCTGTGATTGATGAAACGTGGTAATTCTGGAGGTGCATGGAAAATTTCAAGTGAAATCATATCCCCCCCACCTCGTGATTAATAGAGCTGTCTGTGGTGGTATTTTCTCGGAGGTACCGATCCAAGTGTGTTTAACATCACACGCTCCCAGTGACAGTTCCGGGTACCTGATCCAAGCAGCAAATGCTCCTGGGTTCCCATTGCCGAGCGGGAAAGGTGCTGAGCTCTTGGCTCAGCATCTCACAGAGAAGTCGCCCTTTTGGGGAGAAAGAGACAGCATCCTGCTCTTCTTAGTCTCGTTGGAGCTCCTGCTTGTTGTGTTGCTGGTCTATTAGAATCATAGAGTCGTTCAGGTTGGAAAAGACCCTTGGGATCATCCAGTCCAACCATCAACGCTACTAAAGGTTCTTCTCGCAAGTAATTAGTGATAGAGCAAGAGGGAGAAGCCTCAAGCTGCACCAGTTAGGCTGGGTGTGAGTGTGGGGAGCAGAGCACAAGCATGAATGGCCTTCAAAAAGGATAAGAAGGAGGATCCAAGTAACTATAGGCTGGTCAGCCTCACCTCCAACCCCTGGAAAGGCGATGGAACAATTCATCCTTGATGCTGTCTCTAGGCACAGCAAGGACAAGAGGGTCATTAGAGACAGTCAGCATGGCTTCACCAAAGGGAAGTCATGCTTAGCCAACCTGATAGCCTTTGATGAGGGCATAACCAGGTGGGTAGATGATGGCAAAGCAGTGGGTGTGGTCTGTCTTGACTCAGTAAGGCATTTGACAGAGTCTCCCACAGCATCCTCACAGCCTAACTGAGGCAGCATGGACTGGATGATCCTCACTGATAATAAGGTGGATTGTGCACTGGCTGCAGGGTAGAAGCTGGAGAGTAGTGGTCAGTGGGACAGAGTCTAGTTGGAGGCCTGTGTCTAGTGGAGTCCCCCAGGGGTCAGTACTGGGACCAGTGCTATTCATTAATCACTTGGGTAAGGGATTAGAGAGCACTGCCAGCAGGTTTGCTGATGACACAAAGCTGGGAGGTGTGGCTGACACCCCAGCAGGCTGTGCTGCCATCCAACGGGACCCAGACAGGCTGGAGAGCTGGGTGGGGAGAGATGGAATGAACTAGAACAAGGGCACTGGAGAGTCTGGCATCTGGGCAAGAACAGCCCCAGGGACACTATAGGGTGGGGACTGACCTGTTGGAGAGCAGTGTAGGAGAAAGAGACCTGGTGGGGGTCCTGGTGGCCAGCAGGATGACCAGGAGCCACCAATGGGCCCTTGTACCAAGAAGGCCAAAGGCATCCTGGGGTGGATTAGAAGTGAGGAGGTTAGGAGATGGAGAGAGGTTCTCCTCCCCCTCTACTCTTCCGGGCTGAGACCACAGCTGAAATCTTGTGTTCGGGCCCCTCAGTTCCAGAAGGACACAGAGCTGCTGGAGAGAGCCCAGCGCAGAGCCACAAAAGTGTTGAAGGGAGCAGAACACCTCCATTGTGAGGAAAGGCTGGGGGAGTTGGGTCTCTTTAGCTTGCAGAAAAGGAGACTGAGGGGTGACCTCATTAATGTTGGTAAATATGTGAAGGGTGGGTGTCAGGAGGATGGAGCCAGGCT
>JAOXOE010027238.1:0-58091 GCA_028565055.1 Phoeniculus purpureus
TCACAGAATCACAGAACATTAGGGATTGGAAGGGACCTCAAAAGATCATCTAGTCCAATCTCCCTGCCAGAGCAGGATCACCGAGACCAAGTCGCACAGCAACATATCCAGGTGGGTTTTAAATGTCTCCAGATAAGGAGACTCCACAAACCCCTGGGCAGTCTGTTTCAGTGCTCAGTCACCCTCACTGTGAAGTTCCTTCTCATATTTTTATGGAACCTCCTCTGCTCCAGTTTACACCCACTGCCCCTTGTCCTATCACTAGATGACACTGAGAAGAGCCTGGCTCCATCCTCCAGTGCTCTGTCACCCTCACTGTGAAGAAGTCCCTTCTCATATTTATGTGGAACTCCAGAGCATCTGTCAATGCATTTGCAGCTGAGAAAGACAACAAACTCCTGTCATATTGGCTTTTGGAAAACACACAATTCTTTCATTACCCATTTAGGTTTAGGTCACTCACACTGCAAATGTCCATAAGGAACCACTTCTGCCCATTCACGTGAAGGTTAGCACCTTCTAACACCGCTAGAAGTTAAAGAGCAGATCCCTTAATAATTCTGTGTACATCTGATTTGTATTAAACAACGCAGGGGCATTTTTGTGTAGCTTACAGCGCCTGTTTTGTTCGTGAAAGGATAAATATTGTAATCAACATTTCAGATTGATGATTCTTCCCAAGAAGACGTTAATTTCCATCACTAATGAGCTAGAAAGTAAAACTGCCTCAGGCGTCTTTTGACTGGCAGTTTCAGTGGCTTGCTCAAGAGCTAAGTGAACTGAAAAATATTTTGGGGAAAAGTATTAACCATTACACGTGGTGTTTTTTGAGAGCTCTGAACTTGTTAGTGCTTGGAAGCTAAACCTGGAAGCTCTTCTCAGGAGTTTAACTCAGCTTAGTCATCCAGCTGCTGCTGAGCTGGGGACTTCAACTGCAGTCTTCAGTAGCGTTCATGGAACAAAGGTGACTTCCTTTCCATTGGGTTCAGTGCTGGGTGGTTGTCACATCCCGATCATTAAGAGAAGACAGTGACTCGGTTCACGGATTCACTTGGGGTCAAATTAAGGAAACTTACACCATGGATGCACATGAAAGTCAAAGTTTACTAAAATTATCAAATTCCAAACTCAGAAGGCATAGAAATCACTAAAGCTACCAGATGCTCAACTTAGAGAGCAGAGGAGAGAAAAAGGGATAAGGGAGAGAAGGTAGTTAAGAGGTCAGATCACCACTCAAGACTGCAGAATCCAGCTGCACCCACCCCACACCTTGCTCATCAGCTCCACAGATCTCTGGAAAAACTTGGCTTCTCTGGCCATCTTCTCAGGCAGTTTCTTGGCACAGTCAGCTTCATGGACAGTGGAGAGAGGGTAGTGGTGGTGATAGGTGATCAGTTCCTCTTCTCTTCCTCAGCTTGACAGACATTTAGTGTCTCCAGAAGTCCTCCTGAATACTTCTGAAGATTCCTGCCGTGGGGTTGTGGAGTCTTCTTCACTGGAGACATTTAAAACCTGCCTAGACATGTTCCTGTGTGACTTGGTGTAGGTGATCCTGCTGTGCCAGGGAGATTGGACTAGATGATCTTTTGAGGTCCCTTCCAATCCCTAAAGTTCGGTGATTCTGTGATTGTCACCACATTTTTAGGAGCTCTCTGTTGAAACCTTTTTTGGAATAAAATAATTGCCCAAAGAATTCAAACTGTGCTTCGTTCTCTACGTATTACTTGTTCTTAAATGTCAAGTGAGGCTTTCCTGGAAGCTTAATTGTGTTCTTCCAGCCTCTGGCAAAAGATTAGCCTGCTATAAGCTTAGACTCTTACCAGTAAATTTGATTATGTTGTGGAAATTTCAGCCTCTCACCACATGCTGTTTATGAATCACTTGTACATCTTCAATATGAAGTGCCTAGATGGTGAATTTCAGCAAGCGATGTGCTTCTTGCCCATGTTCTGGGTAAGAAGATTTTACACTAGAAAGAAACTTGGAAAGCAGCACTTGTGGAGAAGACTGACAAATATTTACAGCATAAGATCTGTCTTTCTGTTCCTGCTTCTCAAGCACCTTTATTAGAATTTCCTTTAGAACTAGAGATGCAGAAGCATAGACTCATAGAACAGCTTAGGTTTGAAAGGACCTTAGAGATCTTCTAGTTCCAACCCTCCTGCTGCTCTCTACAGCCCCATCCAACCTGGCCTTGAATATTTCCAAGGAAGGCACATCCACAGCTTCTCTGGGCAACTTATTCACATGTCTAGCCCCCTTCATAGAGAGGAGTTTCTTCCCAAGATCTAATCTAAATCTACTCTCTTTTAGCTTCAGACCATCCCCCCTTGTCCTATCACTAGACTCCCTCATAGAAAAACTCCTCTCCAGCTTTCCTGTGTGTTACATATTGCAGAATTAAGCAATTAAGTACAAATACTCCTTGTTCATCCATATTATGGTGATAAATACTGTTACTTCAAGGAAGGCACTTAGCAAACTCTGCTAAATGTTGCATTTCAACTCACCACAGTAAAATGAAGACCAGTGACTTCCAGGATTCTAATTGTTCTCCCTAAACACATATTTTTGTGGAAACTCCTCTGTTCCAGCTCATACCCATTGCCCCTTGTCCTATCACTAGATGGCATTGATAAGAGCCTGGCTCCATCCTCTGATAACCACCCTTCATGTATTTATAGACATTAATGAGGTCACCCCTCAGTCTTTTCTTCTCCAAGCTCAAGAGACCCAGCTCCCTTGTGAATTTGGAAGTCTTACCATTGAGCCTTAAGTGGAAGTCTGACATGGAAGTTGTGTATCTTCTCCCGAAGCTTCCTCTTCAAATGGGCCCAGATCTTGCTTTTCCACGTTCCTTTCGACAGACCTTTCCGTTATGAAGGTGAGAGAGACATCTTTCATTCACAAATTGGTGGAGGCCAGCTCTATCTTTTTTGCTTCCTGGAGCCAACACACACAGAGTTGGGTTTTCTCATTTCAATTCTAGTGCGGATAGCATCAAGATAAATCTTTGAGGAAAACAAAACAGGTTAAAAACCAAATCAGGTTAAAAATCAGCCTCTTATAAAATACTAAATCAAATAAACTCTTAGAAGGAAAAACATGGAATATGCTGCTGCAGGGAGAACACAAAGCAGGGGAGAAATACGGCAGAAATAAAATACTAGCCCTAATTTTAGTAGTCGCCATATGGCATTGTTACAGCAGTTTTGCAAATTCTATTGAGCAAAGGGTAAGTTCACGCAATCACAGGTCTTGAGTTTAGCGACACATCATTTCTCATCCTGTATGGACATTCTGCTGCTACTGAAAATGTCATCAGCTACACAGGGCATCGTAACTCAGTCATACGGAGCCGTGCGAGAAAACCTGAAGGGAACATGCTTTTAGGAAGAGCAATCAGTTGTTCATTTTTTATTGCCTGAGTCTGTATTTATACAACATCAGTCATGGAATTGTGCTCAAGGATGTGTAATGTTACCAGGAACATGCCGTGGAGGGTTATTTGTCTGACCTAATATCTCAGTGTCTCCACCTAAGCTAGACATGCAGGCTCCTGTTATAACCAATGGGCGAACGTGAGGGCTTCTGGACTACTATTAATTCCCTTCCAAGCTCCCCGTGCAAGTGACGCAGGTAAATAACGCCCTAGTAGGGCATTTTCCATACCGTTGACGTAAAGGGACCTGAGGGTGACTAATTGAGGTTGTCACTGTGGACAGTAGCATTAGCCTATCCCTGATGTTGAAACTACAGCAAGCACTAACGTGTGCAGGAAAAGAAACGACTTGTGTATCTAGAAGGATGAATAAAAATGATAATAATAGTATAAAATTGGAGCCATTAGGCAAGGTGATCGAAGTTTCCCCACCAGGGCAACCATGAGGAGCAGACATCTATCTCAAAAGAGGCATGAAATGTCCACACACTGAATGACTGAGATGGATTCGAGCTCATGCTCTTTCTAGTGTTCAGGCACTTGACTAAGGCCTCGAACAAAAGTGTTTATATCCACTTGGGAGTCAGATCTCTGTACTGTGATCAAATCCTTTTCTGTACCTCTCTTTGGAAACTCTTGAGCAAAGGTCATTGTCCTCTTCATTGTCCAGGTGGGTTTGAAACGTCTCCAGAGAAGGAGACTCCACAACTCCCCTGGGCAGCCCCTTCCAGTGCTCTGTCACCCTCACTGGGAAGAAGTTCCTTCTCATGTTTATATGGAACCTCCTCTGTTCCAGCTCACACTTGTTGCCCCTTGTTGTATCACTAGATGGCGCTGAGCAGAGCCTGGCTCCATCCTCCTGACACCCACCCTTCACATATTTATAGATATCAATGAGGTCACCCCCTCAGTCTCCTCTTCTCTAGGCTAAAAAGACCCAGCTCCCTCAGCCTCTCCTCACAAGGGTGGTGGTCCACTCCATCATCCTCATTGCTCTACGCTGGACACCCTCCAGGGATGCTTTAATTTATCTGTAGCACAGATTGGCATTTTTTTACACTGCAACGACAATTCTTTGTGAATTCCTTTCTGATGCATTTGTTATCGCCGTGGGTTAGATTTTCTGGCTTACTGTTTTTCTGAGCAGCAATCCCAGTTGTCCTTCTGTGACAATTGTAATTATCTCTTCTCCATAAAACACTGCTTTACACTTATCTATTTTAAGTCTCACTTATTTATATCTGCATTTACTGACTTGGCGATGACTCTGCAGAGCTACCAGGCACCCTTTTGGACCGACATAAGCAATGCACAGCTATTGTCATTATATTGTTAGACAAGGTCCTCATATCTGCTTGTTCTCCTCACTTTTTGAGACAGATTAAATGTATGACCCAAAGTAATAAACTAAACCTTGCTTAAGTAGAGCTTGTGGGAGTCATAGGATCATAGGATCATAGGATGTTAGGGGTTGGAAGGGACCCAAGAGATCATCGAGTCCAACCCCTCTGTCATTTCCTTATGTCTCTTTATTTGAGACCTCAGGCAGAAAACTGCTCAAAAAGCTGTTGGGAAGGGTGGTGCTGACCCAAACTAAAACCTGGTCTTTTCACATAAGTCAAATCAAATGTTGTTACAGGCTGACTTTCAGGATGCTCTTCAGATAAGGAAGGAAAACACATGCCTCATGTTATAGATTGTGTACAAATGGGAAGAAGGATGGAGCCAGGCTCTTCTCAGTGGCATCTAGTGATAGGACAAGGGGCAATGGGTGTGAGCCGGAACAGAGGACAATTTGAGAAGGAACTTCTTCCCAGTGAGGGTGACAGAGCACTGGAAGGGGCTGCCCAGGGAGCTTGTGGAGTCTCCTTCTTTGGAGATGTTTAAAGCCTGCCTGAATATGTTCCTGTGTGACTTGGTCTAGGTGATCCGCCTGCGGCAGGGGGGATTGGACTAGATGATCATTTGAGATCATTTCCATTCACTACTGTTCCATGATACTGTGATTCTGTGATGTTAGAGAGGGGCTTAGTTATGTGCTCCTCTCGTCAATCCAACTCCTGTTTCAATTCAAAAATACTTCAGCCCCTTCTCCTCCTTGGGAAGCTGCTAAAAGGGACTGTTGCTCCCAAGAACAGCTCCGTGTGGTCAGTGGGAGGCTGACCACAGCTGTCTTGACAGGAAGGCAGCCTCACTCATCCAACGGGACTCCTGCCTCTTGGCACGCATACATGCACATGTGCTCTCCTGCAGCACTAGCAGGGACTGCTCAACAGCCTTGCAAGGATGTCACTGACTCATGCTGTTGTTTTAATTCACTCTGTGCCATAATAAGAGATACTGGAAAATTAACAGAGACTGGCTTTTTTTCCTGTCAACACAATACATCTAAAAACCCAACAACAAGCTGCTTTCTCACACAGCTAGGTGATACATGCTGTAGAATAATTCATGTTGGAAAGGACCTGTGGATGCTTTCTAGTCCAAACCACCCAAACCAAAGCTAATGCCAAACTTAACCCACCTTGCTCAGGGCCTTGCCTTGTCTTAGATTTCCACAGCCTCCCTCTGCCTGTTGCAGCGCTGACCCACTCTCAGCTGACAAAATATTTCTTACCTGCAGGCAGGATTTTTGTCCCTGTAGCTTGTGTCTGTTTCCTCTTTCCTTTTACCGTGAACTTCTGAGAAGAGCCCCGCTCTACCTCCTCTATAACCACCTTTGATTGTTCAGGACAACACTAAGGTCACCTCAAAGCCATCTCCTTTCCAGACTCTCTTAAGAGAAAGCAGAGATCGTAAATTCAAAAGCCTGCACATCACACAGCCTCAACTGACAGTTTTAACCTGAAGAAGCGAGGACAGGGGTTAAAATGGAGACTTACCAGCTGGAATATGCGTCACTGGCTCTTGTAAGTGCCACTAACGTCTTGGATAGCCCCAAGAAAAGCTTTTAAACCCTCTGTCTCAGAGCTACATCTAAACATTGCATCAAGGAATTTTTATCTCAACAGACATTCGAAATTTGTGATCACTTGAGATTAAAGTCTTCTTAAGCTGCAGCCGTACTTCAAGTCTACCAGGAGCAACATTGTCTGTGGTAAGTCAGGCAAGGAATAAAATATCCTGTTGTGAATTGACAGTGCATACCAAGTACACCTTCTCCTCTTTGCAGCCAGCACATACGAGAGAGCGACAGGACTGACAGTCCAGCAGCAGCCCATTGCTGCCTGCTCTAAGCTCAAGGGATTTTGTACAAGGTAAATTTTTTTGTGCTGTTTTCTGCAGGACTCAGACTTATTTTTGCAATTGATCACAGAAAGGAGAGACAAGAAAATGCCTTTCTTGGGGCAGTATCAGACTGCCTGTGCTGTTAGCCATAATAAATGCATTTCCAGAAGCAGGGGTGAATCTGTAAAGTAGGGTTAGTGGTTGGACTTGATGATCCCAAGGGTCTTTTCCAACCTGAATGATTCTATGATTTACCCAAGAATTGGAGCACAAAATCAACTAAACTACAACAACTACCAGTTAATGGCTACCTCCTGACCAGCTAGCACCTCAAGTTAGTGAAGGAGAAATCAGAAGCTCTGTGAATGGGAATATACTGGGAGGATACCACTGCGAAGCTGTGAGTGTGGTCATGTTACACTGGCTCTGCCCCTCTCTGCGTCCTCACTGGGATCTTTGTGTCAGACCTAGAGACTGGTCTAGTTGATCCTGCTCTGGCAGGGGGATTGGACTAGATGATCTTTCAAGGTCCCTTCCAATCCCTAATGATTCTATGATTGGTAACAAGGGCACATCCTTGACACTACACAGTGTCACACGGTAGCTCTTCCTCCAATAATTTATCTGGGTAGTCATATCCGAAAGCTGCTTTAGAAAGAATGCTTTGGATGAAACCCTCGTTTCCTTGAAATTGGAATAATTTTGTCTTTACTGAAGTCAGTGACAAATTCTTCCTCCTTTGTACCTCTGGCAAAACAGAAAAATCTACATCTTGGAAATCAAAACAAAGTTGCCTGGGTTCATAGTTCCAGCAAGGCTGCAATGACGTAGCTTCGCTGTGGTTCCTACATGTGTGCGAATGGACTGGGTTCCTATCATTTAACTTCAGCATTTCAGTCACTGAAGCTGAAGCACACAAGTCACGACAGAATTCAGACTTAAGTCTCCTTACAGAGACTCTCTCAAATATGGCCCCAAATGTGGTACTCAAACAGCCTCTACGTCCAAGACAAGAAAAGGGCCATGAAATGATACTTGCTGCACTGAAAATGTTAGCGGCAAGTGGTATTCTTGGGGCGTTATGATCACACAGCCTTTATAAAGACATACACACTGCAGTTATAACCTCCTTATATTTGGTGCATAAGGTGTGTGTACACAACACCACGGATTACCCACACTAGCCAAAGACAAGTGACATGTTGCACAAGTTAGTACTTACTTGCTGAGAAACATCTTAAAAGCAGAAAAAGGAGAGTGTGGGGAGTGTCTCCTGATACATCAGGAACCTGCTTAACCCCAGACCAAGTTAGGTGTGATCGTATCTAAAGTTACTTAAGGTTTTTTGGTGGCCGTTTACCATTTCTATTATTGAGAAAGAGATTTTTTAGGGTCTCTAAAAGAGAAGAAAAAAGAGCTGTCAACATGGGTAAAGAGAGATGCTAAAGAACTTAGTAAAGACAAAAGCACAACATTTTTTCTGGGCTGGAAAAACACCACCAGGAGAAAGCAGGAACAGCAGCACGTTACAGTATCTCATACATCATCCTACACAGGCTCTATTGCCCCAAAAAGTAATAAAAGAAGACAAAAGTACTGCCCAAGCTGTCTGTGTTAGTAAGTAGTGTGGCACAATAGGAATGAAGCTGTAGGGTGAAGCATTAATGCTGAGGATCTAAAGTCTATGCTATACACATCTCAGAAATCTTTAGTGTGGACTAAGCCCTTGTCTGATCCTGTGGACTGAATGTCCTCAGCAGTGAGGACACAGCTCTTGGCTTAATTTCAGCTGAAGTTAAAGTTTGTGTGCTCTGAAACTGCTGCGCTGCACAACCCGAGGCAAGCACAGGGAGATATGGGGAGATACCCGGTTCAGACATGCATTGTGATCCCCATTAAAGTAAACCCAGTAAGACTGGCACCAGCATCTACGAGTAGTCATATAAAATGGAGAAAAGGAAAATGTGAGCAAAAAATTAACATCCCAAAGAGAAAAACTACAAAGACAAACTCACATCTACAGCCACCACTGGTTAAGAACACCTGAACAACTAACTATCTTCAAGGATAGGCTGAGGCAAGACTCACTCTGCACCAGGGCAGATTCAGGCAAAAATGTTGTGGATGGTGTGAAGAAGTTCACCATGTAGTGGGTTTTGGAAGCTAACAGGGATAATGCACAGAAAATGTCAAGGAGAAAAAGAAGAAAATTCATTATCACATGGTACTTAAACAAAAAAACCAAATAGATTATTCATTGATGTCAAAGACCATATTGTTCACTGGAATTACTCAGCTCCCTTCTTCAGAAGAAAAATGTCACGGCATTGTGCAACGCTCAGGAGGGAAGGAGTGCTCCCCACCAGCCTGACAGTCCTCCTCTGTGAAATGCTAATGCATCATGGGTCGCCAAGGATACAGCCCATAAATTCTTAAAGCAAGTAAGAATTTTAATTCAAGGGGTTATGTGTGTGTGACTGTTATATCTACTTATAGCTGTTTTGAACTCCTCTCATTTCCTATTTCGTTTTTACTCAGCTAGCAAAATTGCTCAAAGGCAGGCACAAGCACCATGTTCTCACCACTGCCCAGACTTACATCTGCAGCCACAACAAAACAGTAAATACACAGCGACACAAGAAACTCCTTTCATTCCCTTCCTCTTTTGAAGGCAGCGATACAGAAGGAGAGTTTGCAAAAACCTGTCTTCTGGAAAGCATGTACATTAGGCTGTCATTAGGGTAGGTGATCACATAGGATGCGGTCTGTGGAGTAAGAACCACAGCGCCACTGCTGTAACGCAACAAGATTCAGGTTAAGGCACAGCTCAGTGAATCTGTTCCTAAGTGGCCAAAGCCATGCTTACAGACCAGCTATCCCACGTTAGCTCAGAGATACCCTCTCTCACCCTGAGTCCTGTGTCCTGCCTTCTCCAGCCTCCAAGGACTGATTTCCAGCTCTTGAGCAGTGATGGTAGTGTTGTCCTCCATAGTCCTTGTTGCACTTCCAAATCAAACCTGGCTTCAAGGCTGGTTAAAGCAGATAACAGTCCAAGGTACTATGACTTGAGGCATATAAAGCAATGCGGTGCTCCCTGAGTGTGCAAACCCAATGTTAGAAGAGAATGGTCTCCCCGTATGTAGGTTATGGCTACCATGTATCCCAGAGCTGAACTCAGCAAAACCACTAGACCACCCTTTGGGGAATCTACCTCTTACCTTAAATTCTACCTCTTATTCTTATCTACCTCTTAAATTCTTTATCTTACCAGAGTTCCTGTGGACCAGATGCCTAATTGCCTTTCCAGAATACTAGATGATCTTTTGACGTCTCTTCCAATCCTAATGTTCTGCGATTCTATTTTCTGTACCAAGGGTTGCCCTATTGATCCTTAACGTCAGTTTTCAAAGCTAATACAGGTCCTTATTTTGTCAGGGCATTTCTGTAAAGTTTATTCTCTACTCCATCTTCACAAGCCACCACCTGAAACTACACCTATAGGCTGGATTTCAGCCTACCCAGAAGGATATTTTCTCGGAACAAGATGATGATGGATGTAGGAAACCATACGAGGAGATGGTCACAAATTGGAAAACAGGAGGTTCAGCATAAACATAAGGAAATATTTTTTAATGGTGAAAGTAAAAGAGCACTGGAACAAGCTGACCAGAGATAGAGTGTCCCCTTCTCTGCAGACATTCAAAACCCAACCTGGATATGTTCCTGTGTGATCTGCTCTAGATAATCCTGCTCTGGCAGGGGAATTGGACTAGCTGATCTTTAGAGGTCCCTTCCAACCCCTACCATTCAGCAGTTCTGTGATTCTGAGAGCCAGACCCTGGTGCACATGACAGCAGCGAGAGCTTTTGGCTGATGCTCATCCCTCAGCTGACTGGCCTGACTGTTATGTAAAATTCCTCAGACAATGATGAGACATTCCTGGTTAGACACAGCCTGTCTGAGGAGCAGCTGGACACAAAACCTTCGGTGGGAGGACAGGGGTGGGATTTGTTAATAGACCCCTTCCACTTCCCCAGACACCTCCAGCAACCCACCCTGGTTTACCACTCTTTACCAGAGTGCACCTCAAGCTGCGTGCATGAAGAGGCATTTCTGGGCAGTAAGCTGCAGCTCACAGAAAAGGTAGCTGTCCACTGCTGGCTGTCATGAAGCGATTTTCCTCCTGTGCCTCTGAGATTCTCAGTGTACTGCACCAGGAAAAATAATTTCAATGGGAAATTGTAACTCAGTGTGAAACACTGGTTTATATATTAACCTCATTCAGCGCGCTGTGAAATTTTAAAGTAAATCACGCAAGAGCAGACAAGCACAAGGCTGACAATTCTGTAAAAAATGTCTTAACGCTTATAAAAGCAACTCTAGGACACCAGCAGTAAATACTAAGGGGCTCTTGCTCTCAGCAGCTTGGAAAAGATCAAGTTTATTGTTGAAAACACCAAGTCTTTGACTGAAGCTTGAGCTATGCATGGGGGTGTTTAAGGCTCTCCCAGTGAGTTTTCTTGTGCCTATCATGAATAAATATATGAATGGTGGGTGTCAGGAGGAGGGAGCCCCGATCTTTTCCAATCTGCTGAGGATCTTCTCAGTGTCATCTAGTGATAGGACAGGGGACAATGGGTGTCAGCTGGAATACAGGAGGTTCCACATCAATATGAGAAAGAACTTCTTCATGGTGAAGGTGACAGAGCACTGGAAGGGGCTGTCCTGGGGGGTTGTGGAGTCTCCTTCTCTGAACACATTTAAACCCACCTGGATATGTTCCTGTGTGACCTGATCTAGGGTGACCCTGCTGTGGCAGAGGGATTGGACTGGATGATCTTTGGAGGTCCCTTCCAATCCCTAATGTTCTGTGATTCTTCTGTATGTTCTGTAAAGCCTTTTGGTATTTGCCACCTTGAACACTGCCCTATTCCCCAGAAAATGGGGAAAATCTTAAATACTTGTGGTGCTTGTGTTATGACTTACACAGAGGTTTCACAGAGCATTTTAAACAATCCAGCTGGCCTGCTGAAAAACCAAACAAATAAGATAAATCACAAACTTACAAACCTACAGAACCAGAGCAAAAATGTATTTCTAGGACAAGCAATTACAAAATGCTGCGTTTCATTACTTCTCTGGAAGAGAACAGTTTCACAGGGAAAATCACCCATAAATGCCCTTTCGGGGTGTTCAAGGAACAGGGACTGATGCCAAATGTCCCATTTATGTTTCTGCTTTGATTTAGTTTCAAAAACCCTCCCTCGCAGCAAAATTCCTAGCACCCCTGATGAGGCAGCTCCCACCTCTTGCAGCTGGAAGAGAACATTTTGCTGCACTTGCCTTGCCGCTGCTCCTCACGGAGCACAAAGTACATCCCAGCTGTGCCTTGCACCTCATGGGACAGCTGCTTCCCTCCACAGTAATTAACAAGGCCATGCTAATCGCAAATCCACAAATCCAAATGAAGCCATGTAATTCTGTTGGCTTTCTGCTGCTGAACGGGGACAAAACTCTACGTTTCCAGTCCTCCCTGTGTGATGACAGGTAAAAAATTATGTATTGAACAAATGATTCTGTGAGCAGTGGGAAAGAAAATATGCAGTCCAACACAAGACCTGAGACAGAGCAAGCCTCTCCATCATATGTGACTGGCATTTCTCAAGGGTCATTTTTTCAGTCAGGGTGAAGTGATGACACCCACCCACACTGATCATGCCAAAGAAGAGATCTGTGTGGCCAATCTCTGTGAGGCTGCTGAGCACTGCAGCCCGGTTGTGGCAGTCACCAAACCCAAACTCTGGTGTCCAAGCTGCAACACCACAGCAATAGAGCTGTTTTGATGGGGCTGAGAAGAATTCAATGGCTGTGAGATAGTGAGAAATTATCGGAAATAAAAGAAACCAGCAAAACAAACAAAAACATCCTCCCATCCTTCTGTATGAAGCAGTTAGAGATCGTCGCCCTTGCAGTCCCTTCCAACCTGGTATTCTATGAATCTGTGCTATGGCCCAGTTTGCTGAAAATGAATAATCAATGCTGCTGTCAATTTTGAAATGAAAAGTTATAAGGCTCACCGTGCCAAGATGCTTTATGTAATTAAAACAAAAATGTAACTGATCAATTTTCTGTGCTATGCTAATAATTGTAATGATGGATGTAAAAGAGGTGAAGTCCTCTGCTACAAGCAGTTCATGTAAGAGAAGAGAAATGGCTAGAGGAAACCACAGAGCATGCTGGTAGTTTCATAGATCAAATAAGACAACAATAATTACCGCTCCCAAAGGTGTGAGAGTAGTCGTGTTTATGCAAACTAGTAAGTTGAAATGAGTACCAAATGAGACCGCTACAGTGTTGGGCCAGCTGACACTGCCAGCCTCTGAAGTGACACGTGACCATGGAAGAAGAGAAGGGTATCTGCTCTCAATGGCGGGGCAGGCTGGTGAACTGCAGCTTGTGGAGGTCAAATGTCTCCATGCCCTTGTGCTGTGGCCATATAGCTAAGAACAGTCTTTTAGAAGACTTCAGTAGGCCCTGGATCACAGAACCACAGAATCATTCAGGTTGAAAAAGACCCTTGGGCTCATCAAGTCCTACCATCAACCCTACTCTACAAGTTCACCCCGAAACCAGATCCCACAACATCACATCTAAGCGACTTTTAAACTCATCCAGAGATGGTGACTCAACCACCACCACTCTGGGCAGCGCAGTCCAGTGCCTGACCACTCTCTCCATAAAGAATTTTTTCTTGATGTCCAATCTAAACTTCGCCTGTTGAAGCTTGAAGCCCTTCCCTCTGCTTCTGTCACTAATTACCTGTGAGAAGAGCCCAGCACCAACATCTCTACAGTGTCCTTTCAGATAGTTCTAGAGAGCAATGAGGTCTCCCTTTAGCGTCCTCTTCCTCAAACTAAACAGCCCCAACTGTCTCAATCTCTACGCATCAGATTTATTCTCTAGGTCTCTCACCAGCTTCCTTGCCCTCCTCTGCACTGGCTCCAGCACCTCAGTGTGTCCCTTGTACTGAGGTGCCCAAAATGACGCAGTTCTCATGGTGTGGCCTTACCAGTGCTGAGTACAGGGAGACAATCACCTCCCAGCTCCTGCTGGACACAGTTTCTAACACAGGCCAGGATGCCATTGGCCGCCTTGGCCACCTGGGCATCCTGCTGGGTCACATTCAGTCAATGCCAGTGACAACCGCCAGGTCCTTTTCTCCCAGACTGCTCTCCAGCCACTCTTCCCCAAGCCTGTAGCATTGCATGAGGTTGTTGTGACCAAAATGCAGAACCCAATACTTGGGTGTTTTGAAACCCAGACAATTATCCTCAGCCCATCGATGCAGTCTGTCCAGGTCCCTCTGTACAGCCTTACTACCCTCCCAACCTGGTATCGTCTGCAAACTTACCGAGAGTGCACTAAATTCCCTCACCAAATCAGGTACATTTTGCACTTTCTGAGGCTCCAGTTTAAAACCCAGTTTCTCCAAGACAGAAGCTGGGAGCCTCAGAAATCCCTGCTGTGGCTGATGCTAGCAATTATCAAAGTCCCTTCTTCACTACTTGTTTTACTCTTTTTATGAGCTCCTGAAATATCACAGACCTGATACCTAAACTGTGCAACTGCTGCAAAGGATTTCTGCCAGTGTAAATCTTCTCTCTGCAGGTGTCAGGAAGATGAATTCAAAACAAGGTAATGCATACAAGAAAAAAATCTTCAGTCAGCCAGAAGACACTGCTGCCTGCATAGAAGCTGGTTCCCCCATTCATTTGCTGAATAGGAATGAGACACTTATTTCATTCTGGGCTATCATTTTTGCTCTAAAAAGGTATTCTTTTCCCTACCCTTTTTAATAGGAAAATGCTGGATTCCATTATGTTCCTACAGAGATGAAACACTTCAGTATTTTCAATAATATCACAGGTCTGGGATCAGGGCTAAAGCACGGGAATGTGACAAGCATGAAAGCCTCAATGTTGATCTGTGGCTGAATACAGTGTTTTTGTTCGATGTATCTTAGAATGAACGGATGGTTTTGGCAGCAGCTCTTCTAATGGACAAGGAATGTTTTATTTCTTCTCTCAGGCATGTTAAAATATCAGAGGTTCATTCTTCTTCCCTGTTTGATCTGCCCCTAGCTGGACACAGAGATTTTTGAGCGGATGATGATCCTACAGTGACCACATTAAAAAAGCAAACATCTGCAAACCATTACCACACAGTGGTTTCCGAGATAATGCTCGTTGTGTCCCTGCTCAGAGCAGTGACACACACACAGCACGTTCCTCTCAGAAAACAGTAGGATTATTGCCGTATTCCAGCTCCTTTGCCCACAAATCATAGGAAAGGTCACAGACTCACAGAACATTAGGCATTGGAAGGCATCTCAAAAGATCATCCAGTCCAATCCCCCTGCCACAGCAGGATCATCTAGACCAAGTCACACAGGAACATATCCAGGCAGGTTTTAAAACTCCAGAGAAGTAGTATCCACAACCCCTCTGGGCAGCCCCTTCCAGTGCTCTGTCACCCTCACTGGGAAGAAGTTCTTTCTCATATTCATGTGGAACCTCCTGTGTTCCAGCTCACACCCACTGCCCCTTGTCCTACCACTAGATGACACCGAGCAGAGCCTGGCTCCATCCTCCTGACACCAACCCTTCACGTATTTATCAACATTAATTGGGTCACCCTTCAGTCTCCTTTTCTCCAAGCTAAAGAGCCCCAGCTCCCTCAGCCTTTCCTCTTAAGGGAGAGATGCTCCACTCCCTTCATCATGTTTGTGGCTCTGCACTGGACTTTTTACAGCAGTTCTGTGTCCTTCTTGAACTGAGGGGTGCAGAACTGGACACAATATTCCAGATGAGGACTGAGCAGGACAGAGTAGAGGAGGAGAAGAACCTCTCTCAATCTGCTAAGCACCCCCCTTCTGATCACCCCAACTTCGGAGCACAGATTTCAGTGCTTTTCTTTTGTAACTAGGCTGGGCTGAAGTGGTTTTGTAAACCTCTTGAAGAAGAAACTGGGCCACCATTGTGTCAATAGGCAAACCTCATTGCACTGTTAATGCAGTGTAGTAATACTTGCTCTTGCCTCAATCTTAGATTTCTTCCCTTAGTTTTTAATTTAATGAAATAACCTGAACCGAGCAGAGTCATTACGCTTCCCCTAAAAAATTTATTGCCTCTATGGCTACTCTACAAAAGTAATTTCCCAAAACCCCAGTAGTTTAATCTACTCTGGGAGACAGACAATAGCCAAATCTTAGCAGTAAGAACCTCGAGGCTTTCTGCTGTAACAGGATTTAGCAATAACTTTTAATTTGCTGTTCAAAGTTAATCCTCAGGGAAAATGTGATCTGGCAAAAGCACCCAGTCAAGAAGGAAAGAAGAAATATTTCATTAAACTGAGGGCTTTTTTCCTCAGCCTTTCTGCAGGTCTTGTTATTGGGAAACATGATAGAAATAATTACTACCTCATCTCCGACTAACAAGGCTCTTCTTACGTGATGTATTTTATCCCTTTCATCCTTTATTTCTCTAACAATGGAAAAGAGCAACACTTTAAATATCTCGGTTCTCTTTGCAGGGTTTAGTTTTAACAAGGGAAAGTGATCGGTAAGTTTCTCAGATTAATTCTCTGTTCTACCCTTTTTCTGCCCCTCAACATCATTTTCACATGGCCACACGCCTTAATTTTTCCTCTGTTTCTACTCAAACTGCATCAAAGGATCACAGAGTATTAGGGATTGGCTTGTGGTGAAGAACCACTTCTCCTTGGTTTAGCTCCAGGAAAAACCTGTAACTCAGATGATTCTTCTCATTAACTCACCAGGATCTGCTCAAATATGAATTTCAGCAATTGTATCATCCATGGTTTCCCTTCTTTGTCCCAGTGACATTTAAGACTAACTCATGCTGGCTCACTTAACTCCAAAGACAGCATGAAGACACTTCCAGAGAGAACTGATAAGGTCCAAACTAGCCTCCAATTGATAAATCAAAGTCTGGGTTGAAAGCTAAGCTTTCCACAGCAATTCAAGAGCTACCAGGAATTCTGATGGCAACAAATGAGACAAGATTTTTTTTGTTGAAGGTTCAGGTAGAAAATACGTGTCTGTTTTCCATCTGTGACTACATTAAGAAACACAAAAATATTCCTATGCATCACCTGAGCCACGTCTCCTGACTGTTGCAGGTCTCCGACATCTGCTGTATATCAGTAAAAGATTTGAGTCTCAAAAAAGCCCAACTATTCCCCATAAATTTATGCTGCTATATTTGTGGCTAATCCCCTGACCTCTTGCCTTAGTTTTCATTAAAACCCAAACATTCACAGCTAACTTGTAAAATCACAAGCTCTCGGGAAGTGAGACAGTTTCACCCTCTCCATCCTGCAGCAAACGCAGAGCTGAGCAGAACAAACCAGTCCATTGTTGGTCTGCAGACTGCCCTCTTGCTAGCAGACTACTCCAGCAAGATGATTAGAAAAATCACAACAATTTGTTACAAATACAGCCAGCACGACTAAAATCCACGACAAGGAAAGCTTCAGAAAAAGTAGTGGGGGTATATACCTGCTTCATTTATTTGTTGTTAAAACATTCAGCTTGAGAGATGTATTCTCCCCACGTCAATGTGTTACCTCAACACATAGACCTGAACAGACTTCTTAAACATGAGGGTTCATCTTTTACAGAACACACAGTCCCAAAAGTAAGCCTGAACTACCCCCCTGCACACATACAGCAAAAATAAACTACATTAAACCTTGCAGTAAATTTGAATCTCAAAAGAATCTACAGTCTAAAGTAAATTAAAAGAAACTTTTCCATAAATATAAATATTCTAGGAAATGATGTTTGATAAAATGTAAAGATAAAGGAAATGCAACTAGAAGAACCACTGACTATCACAACATTATAGTCACTCTGTCTCACTGATGCTTGAAGATGCAGAATGCTCAGTTCTACATAAATATTGTCCGGAGACCCTGCACCATTTGCAAAGTTTGACTGACTTTTAATAACTTTACTTCACATATTAAATCTCCTACTCTCAAAGTAACAGAACTGCATTAAACTGCTCTAGAAAGTATTTTTTTGTAGGAAAGAAAGATTTGCATTTTACCTGCTCTTTTGAAGAATTCTTGAAGCGTTTCTTTTGTTTGAAAAGAAAAACCCCTGAAATCAAAATAAACAAACAAGAGAGTGCAAGTCGTTAAAAGTAAACGACTTGGTCCAGCTGAGGGAGCCTCAAAGGTTGAGAAAACACCCACCTGGTGTTTTCTGAACAGAGACTTTATTTGTCTGTGGAATTCAGCTCAGTTCTTTGTAGTAAGCATCTCTGGATGAGGAGAGAGTGACATTGCATCCTGTGCACACTCATAAATGAAGCAGGAATTCCCAGATTTGCCATCATGTGATTTCAGTGAGGTACTAGCACGCTACTTGCTCCCAGCATCCGTTACTCCCTGCCCAAACACCGCTCTCTGCTCAAGCCTGAGGTGGCTGTAACAAGTGGCAAAGGAAGAAAGAGTGCACAGACAAGGATTAGCTTCACCGAACAGGCACTTCACGCGCTGCCCTGAGCTCGAGCGGGAAGCAGCAGGAGAACAGAGCAGAAGTGCCGTTGTTGAACTGCCACGAAGTTATAAAAGAGCATGTTTAGCAGTTCTCACTATAAAAACCTGGTTGTATTTGAAAGGGGACGGGAGAGTAATTTACTTCTGCCATCAGAAAGTACTAAAAGTGTTATCCTGACAAACACTATTCTCATTCTTTGTACTGGACTGCCAAGGATTTATGAATTAAAGGATATTGCAGTGCTCAATGCAACGTTAATTAAGCACCACATCAGGCAAAAACTGATAAAAGATAATACAATCTATGGTCCACATACACTAAATGCCAACTGGAGAAACAGATGCTACATTAATATCATAGCTGCAAGCAGAATAACACAAAGGAAAATAATAGCAAATTCATTCTTCGCTAAGAGAATGATGCCATTGACATTTTCCCTTGAAGAACTGCATGTTATTAAGCAATAATGGTGGTTCCTGCTAGCTGAGCCCTCCTAAAGAAGCAATTGTTCTTGAAAGATGAGTACCCATTTCTGACCTTCTCAGATTCAAGACAGGGACAAACACTTCCAACTCCCTCAGGGTTATCCATAAGTGTTACCGCAAGTAACTCTCCAGTTCTCATCTGATGTGCATCATGGATGTACATCCCTGGCCCATCTCTCCTCTCTTTCTGCTGCAGAGAGATACTTATTACAGAATCACAGAACATTAGGGATTGGAAGGGACCTTGAAAGATCATCTAGTCCAATCCTCCCGCCACAGCAGGATCACCTAGATCAAGTTGCACAGGAACATGTCCAGGTGGGTTTTAAACGTCTCCAGACAAGGAGACTCCAGAACTCCTTCCCTCCATAAAATGATGTAAAACACAGAAGGCAGCAAGCAGGCTAAGGAGAAAGTAAGATGCTGCTCATCTGCACAGTGGTTGTAGCATTTCAAGGCAGCATGAATGAAAGGCAGGTAATCAAAGGGATGCAGACTATCCTGTTTGCCATAAGAGGTCACTAAATACTTACCACTCCATTTAACCCCATTTCCATTAGAATTTGTCCTACACCACTGAGATATCTGTATTAAAAGTGGAAGGCCAGGCAGGCATCCTAAGAAGCCAAAAGAAAAGTTCCCTGTGAAGTATTTATGTTAAAAAAGCTATTTCATACACTCCAGCAAACTGGAAGTTGAAGTCATGCTTTTGGGCCCGTTTCCTATAAGCCTTTAGCTAGAGACTTGGCCATAATTGTGAGGGCATTTCCTGGTAAATGTAGAACTAAGCTAAAATCCGCATATAAATTTGTGATAATTTGGAGGCCACTGTGCACACAGAAACTGCATGTTCCTGCTGATGCCATGGACTCACTGTGCTCATCCAGCCTTTCTGAAGATGCCTACACCACCAAGTTGGAAGGAGCAGCAACATTTCTCTCACAGATTATAAAAAGCCTGGAAGAGTCAAGCCTACGCAGAAACGAGGCAAATTCAGTAGCCTAAGTTGTGTCCTAAGAAATTGAGGCTGATATCTTAGTGAGATAAGTGAGTCTAATCTGTTGTTTAAAAAGTCCCTAGCAAGGTAGTCAAAGGATGGCTGAAGGAAAGAAGCAGAGGACAGAATATACCCAGTGGACAGCTTGGGCAAACAAGCTTACAAATTAGAATCATACAGCAGAAGCAAGGTGTCAGCAAAAAGACCTGGACATGTGCTGGAACTTTGGAGGAGGCTCAGGCCATCAGGACTGAACCAGGACACTGGAGACCAAATTGCAGCATACATGTGGATGATGCAGTTGGCGGTGACCACATTAATGCTTATAAGTATGCCTACATCTCCTGAACAACGAATGGGAAGAGAGAGATGCTTTTGCAAGGGGTCTTTCTAACCAGGAACAATTCGATCCCCTAAGGCATGCACCACCCTGTAGCTGCCCTGCTGTTGCCCTGTGCTCCCTGAAGCTGCACTGAGCAGATGCACCCCAGGCTCAGAAAGCCTGAGTCCAGTTGTGGCCAGGCTCTTTCCTCATCTGTCTCTCATGTTACTTCCTCCCCTAGATACCATTTTTCTACTTGAGAGTCTGTCCCCAACACAGACAAGACCTGGAGAGCAGAAGGGTGGTGAGAGGAGTGGGAACAAGCAGAACTAGTGAAAACACAGATGAAAAAGTCAGTTTGCTGAACAATGACCTGGAATAGCATAATGTTTTTCAGAAAGGAAAGTTGAAAGAGGGGGTGGGGAGAAATCTATGTTTATACCTGCAGACTGTCTAGCTGTAGTGTGTGTGGCAGTTGTCCAGATTCCTCTGCACTTACTGAACACGAACAGCAGTGTTTTCCAGCAACACTGCCTGCTCAGTACCAAATCAACATCTCAATCATGAACTGACCACCTGAGCAGCTGGTGCAAATGAATGCCAGAGATCAACAAACCAAACTCAATTAATCAGCAAACTTAAATGATTCACCTTCTGGAGCACACAGGAACAAGCAGCATTTCAGGGCAGGGCTGTAACCAGGAAAACCAGAGGAAATCCTTCTCTGGCAGCCACACTTTGCTTTCAGGGTGAGGCTAAGATAGTTCTGGTGTTCCTGTCATTCAGTGTCCATGGTGGTATTTAACAAACTTGCACTGCACTCTATATGACTATTGGAAGCCTCTGAGTGTTTTATATCAAGCTACAGTTTTCACAACACTGGGCAACCCAACACCAATTGTGCCTCCCCATCAGCAGGGGGTCCACAAGGAAGAGCAGACCACCCATAAACTTTCAATCCTTGCTCGCAGCACACCACAGGAAAGGAGATGGTTTTGCATCCCAGCCCTGTTGTCTGTGCCTAGATCCACTGTGAAAGGCTCCACGCATCAGGTCATGGGATGTGGTTGGGGAGGGATGCAGATAACAATGGTACCCTTTCAGCTCTGGGCCCTGAAAGGTGGCATTTACTGCCTTCCCAACACTGCTCTTGCTCATGGCTATGGTGCCTGGTAGTTGCAGCCAGCAGATGCTGCCTGTCTTTCAGGCCAGGCTGCTGATGGACATCTACACCCTGCTTCAGGAGCACAAGGACAGCAGCTTTCAGGTGATACAGGAAGGGCTACTAGGACCATTATGCGACGCTCTGTGTAGGAAGGTGCAACTGCAAGAGCGAACACCCTTTTATGCATCAGCAAATACGTCAAAACAAGCATGAGACAGTACTCAATGCACAGGGAAAGCTTCATGTTCAAAAGTCATTCCATACCCTTCGGGTTAATCATAACTCAGCTGAGGCAATTACTTTATCTGCATCGATCTCCCACCTGCATAGAGAAACAAATACTGAGTGGCTCCAAATTCACCATCTCTCTGCACCTATGCCAGTTGTCACATCTATTTCAGAGTTACCACGTATGGCTCCTCCCCATTTCCCCACCCTGAGATGGTCTGGAGCAGAGCAAGGAAAAAAGACTGACTCCAAGATAGTTCTGCTGGTGTCTATGCACAAGCAAACCTCAGTGTTCAGTGGAGTTCTGAGCTGTTATGTCCGTGTGTGAGGAACACATCTTTGGCAGACAAGAAAGTAATTTGCTTGAACTGATAAGTTTTCTGAATTTTTCATGAAAGAATGTACTTGAGTGCTGTGATTTTTCAGTAAAGTTTAAAAGTGGTTCGCAAGGTCTTTTCTTCACATCAAAGGTACCTATTCCTCTCCTAGTTTCTGTCATATACATGCATCATTAATGATAATACACCGTGATAATTAATGATACATACTGACACGATTCTGCTAGGAAAGTTATAACATTATTACTCATTACCTAACATGCTCCAGCCCCATTTCAGAGTCCATCATGTTAATCTGTTCTAGCAGAAACACCTCTGCAGGGTTTAGCACAACATTTGCTAATTTGGTGAAAAGTATTTTCTTTCCAGGCTCGCCGTAACCCCTTGAACAGAGCAGAGGTGCATTTCACAAGACACTGTTTCATCTCACTTTGCAGTGTTTGTTTCTGACCATTTACATTACACTGGAAAGGAGATCACATTTTCCGGAATCACAGAACATTAGAGATTGGAAGGGACCTTGGAAGATCAGCTAGTCCAATCCCCCTGACACAGCAGGATCACCTAGATGAAGTCACACAGGAACATGTCCGGGTAGGTTTTAAAAGTCTCCAGAGAAGGAGACTCCGCAACCTCCATGAGCAGCCTGTTCCAGTGCTCAGTCACCCTCACCGTGAAGAAGTTCCTTCTCATATTTATGTGGAACCTCTTATGTTCCAGCTGACACCCGTTGCCCCTTGTGCTATCACTAGATGACATTGAGCAGAGCCTGGCTCCATCCTCCTGACACCTCCCCTTTCCATATTAATAAACATGAATGAGATGATCCCTCAGTCTCCTTTTTTTCTAAGCTAGAGACCCAGCTCCCTCAGCCTTTCCTCTTAAGGGAGATGCTCCACTCCCTTCATCATCTTTGTGGCTCTGTGCTGGACTCTTTCCAGTAGTTCTATGTGAAAGGCAGAAATATCTCAAATTAACATTAACAGGGCTGTTAAAAAGTTCAGACTCAAATAGAGGTTTTTTTGGCTTCTCCTTTTTGTATCTACTGCATTGGGATTTTTCTGTGCCAGCCACAGACTTTGGCAGGTCTCTTCAAAAGACAACTCATTATGAGTGGCCTGGTCCTTTCACTTCTTTTTTCACTTTTCACTCTAGTGTCCTATGAGGAAGCTGGGTCACTTTAGCTTGGAGAAAAGGAGACTGAGGTGTGACCTCGTTAATAAATGTGTGAACAGTGGGTGTCAGGAGGATGGAGCCAGGCTCTTCTCAGTGTCATCTAATGATAGGACAAGGGGCAACATTCCAGCAAACATAGGAGGTTCCACGTGAATATGAGAAGGAACTTCTTCATGATGAGGATGACAGAGCACTGGAACAGGCTGCCCAGTGGAGTCTCCTTCTCTGGAAACATTTCTGTGTGACTGAACATGTTTCTGTGTGACTTGTTCTAGGCAATTCTGCTGTGGCGGGTAGATTGGACTAGATGATCTTTTGAGGCCCCTTCCAGTCCCTAAAGTTCTGTGATTCTGTGATAACAGAAAACTGCAGCACTACAATGACTCGTTAACTATTTAGTACAAACTCTATTCACCGATCTAACTGCATCAGAACAAAAGTCATATTGAAAGCAAATCAGCTTTGCACCATCACTGGGAGTATCCTCTGCTGACCTTGCATTTCTGAGTTACATGAAGGAGAGTTTGCCACACAGGAACTGAGGAATGCTCAACTTTGGTTCTAAGTCTATCTCAGTGATAGGAAAGCATCATTCTCCTTCGTGAGTATTCATAATTCACCAGATGAAAGACCTTCATCGTGCCAAAATCTCACCCCACTATAGTGCAGCCCCTTCTCAAAGCAGACTGCCATCTCCAAGGCAGCTTTTCAAGCCCAGATAAGATACCTTGCAACCCCTCCCAACACATCAGTAGCATAGTTATGGTATTAGAATTAGGTGCTGCTGTATGCTTCAGGCAACAGAAAAGATACTGAGAATTCATGAAATTACCTCAAGACCATCCACATCAGTAAATGATTGCTCAGTAGTTGCACTTCACCTCTTTCCCAAAAGCAGCAGTAAAGTTGGATCTAGGCTCTGAGGGGTAGAAGGGGCACTGACTACTGCAAACACTATTGTCTCAGAGTAGTTCTGGGATCATGGGACAACCTGAATTTCCTAGAGGTGTCACAGACCAGCCCTTTTGCCATCTCCTGTAAGGCCTTAGCAGCAATTGCCACCACAGTGCAAGAGAGGAGAAGGTTTTGTACCTCTCCCAAATGGAAGAAAGCTTGTACAGCTTTCTTTCAAATTAAATAGCCTGTAAGTAAGTTGTAGCCAGGGATTTTTATCCTCACCACTTCTCCCATCAAAGACTTGCATAAATGAACATCTCAAAAACATGCTTCGAGCACCTGAGCCATTTCTGCAGCCAACTACCCTAAACAAACGTTTGCTCAAGCTGTTTTCTGTTAGTCATCTCTACGCACTGTAACTCTTATGTCTTTGGCAAACAATAGCCAGATCAACATTAATTTGTTTATGAACACAAAGGGCATCCTACCTGCATTTCTTGGCCGCAGTTACGCTGATCACGTCCTCCTCAACCCTTGTGACACAAGCAAGCACGGTTTGCTCTTCCCACTCACTGCTCGCCACGGTAAGGCTTCTTTCATGGTCAAAAGGAGCCGTGAGCACTGGGGCTGTCCCCTCTTGCTTCATTTTCAGAACAGCAGCCTTTTCTAGGGGGGATAAGCTCTGCCACAAGGGCTCTGGCACAAGTAAGCTCAGCCAGCGAGAGCTGAGCCACAAGGGCTCAGAGAAGCCCTGACCAGGGGCTCTGCTCAGTGCTACAGAGGGAAAGCTGCCACCCTGAGGGGCCAGGAGAGGGCCTTCCCCTGTGTAATGGAGCAGCCCTCCCCACCAGGGCCACCTTTGTGGAACAGTAGCAGCAGGCACCTGGCCCAGGTAGCCCAAAGGAGGCCTGGCCAGGGGCCCTGCTTGGTGCTGCAGAGGTGGGCAAAAAACCCCCTGAGGCACTGACTAGTCCCCTCAGGGGGAAAGAAAAGCCTCCTCCCCTCAGCTGCAGGGCACGAGAGGCCTGTTCACACGACCCAGGCCCAAGGGAGCAGAGGAGCCCTGACAAGGGGTCACCCTCAGGAAGGCAGAAACCCCTGGGGACCAGTGCCAGTCTGCCCCAGGGGAAAAAATCCCTTCCTGACCCCTGTGCTGGTGATCAGCTACTCCCCGAGTAGGGGAGCAAGACCGGCTTCCTTGTCCCGTGGCTGGTCACGGCCTCCCAGAGGACTCTCAAGCCCTCTTCTCCCTCAACATGGAGCCAGCTCAGTCAGGGCCTTCCCAGAGTGGCCGCGTGCCCCTGGCCTGATCAACCCCAAGGTGGGGCCAGAACCCTTCCCGGCCCTGACAGAGTGTCCAGAGCACTGAGGGGAAGACTGGGACACCTGTGAGCCGTGTTCTTAGGGCCGCTCCACAGGCGCCACGGAGGATGAGGACAGCAAGGCCTGCAGGCCTCTTCCAGCGCCTCTCCCTTGGCCTTGCCACTGCTCTGCAGCTGGAAAGGCCTGGAAGCATCGGGCACCTCCAGGGAGCGCTGGTTCTTCTCAGCTGCTGAGCCTGCCATCTTCTTCCATAACGTGGTGGGGGTGAGCTCCTCAAGCTCTTCCCCTGGGATGTGTATGGGTTGACACAGGGCAGCTCTGGCAGCGGACACAGGGCAGTGCACCCTGGGCGCTGTGGCTGCTGCACTGCCGAGGTGGCACCGGGCACCAGCCCACTGCCCTCAGAGTCACAGAATCACAGAATTATAGAATGGGAGGGTTTGGAAGGGGCCTCCCAAGGTGATCTAGTCCAACCCCCTCACAACAGGCAGGGACATCTCCAACTAGAGCAGGTTGCCCAGAGCCCCATCCAGCCTGACCTTCAATGTCCATGTTGTTGTCCTTCAACTTTTATTGCGGGCAAAAGGGAACAAACTGTCGATACAGAGATCAGAAGTGTTTATCTTACTAAAGTCTGAACAATCCAAAGGAAATACAGCAAACAATCCTTAGTAGTGTTTCAGTTAAAATGGTAGATACTGTGGACTGTGACTGTTACTAATTGTCGCAGAGAAGCACAAACACGGCTCAAACTGTTGTGCACAGCGTCACAGAATCATAGAACCATTTCGGATTGGAAGGGACCTCGAAACATCATTCAGTCCAATCCCCCTGCCAGAGCAAGATCACCTAGATCAAGTCACATAGGAACATGTCCAGGCAGGTTTTGGTATGATGCTCGGTCTGTGACCACGTAGCCCCACAGTCCAGTACTGCCATTGCCATGAGCTGTGCACAGAGCTTGCAAGGGCTCAGGGGTCAAAGCTGTCTGGATAGTTTTGACCTCCTTGGAGCTTTGTTTTAACTGGATTTAGATGTAACAGAAGTTTTCTTACTGAGAGAGTAGCTGTTGGTTGTTAATTTACTTGTATTATGGCATGGTGCAGCCACGATTACGCTACAGATAGGAGGAATGAACAAGTATTCTGTGAAGCTGAGGGGTTTACAACTGTAGCTTCATAGGGGAAGCCTTAAGTGGCCACACAGAATGCAATGAGGATGAATGCAGGCACATGATAACAAGAGAGGGGCACAAGACTGGCACTGGAGACCTCAGAGAAAACACCATCTATATGAAATTTGAATATGTCATGGTCTTGAAGACGAGCAAAGAACAAGGTACTAATACGTGTTATCACATACCTTGTGCCAGGGGAGGTTCAGCTTGGACATCAGGAACAATTTCTTCCCTGAATAAGTGGTCAGACATTGGAACAGGCTACCTAGGGAGGTGATGGAATTGCCATCCATGAAGAGGTTGAAAAATTGTGTAGATGTGGCCCTGGGGAACAAGGTTTATGGGACAGGGTGGGGCTGGGTTGATGGTTGGACTGGGTATCTTGAAGGTCTCTTGCAACCTTAATGACAAATAAATAAATAAATCTCTGCAGTGCTCTGCCTGGCAAGAATGAAGCCTTGGCTTCATCAAAGGAATGTGCGTAGCACTCCTACAAGATCACTTCTATCAATGCAGCTTGTGTGTTGAGATAACCTTTCTGGACAACACAGGAACTTCCATCTCCTGACTCCCAGTCCTGTGCCTTAACCACAAAGTTTGAAAGTCTCCCACAGGCTTCTCCTCCCCTGGCCTGTACACGGATATAGGCACAGCAAACACTGCTGCAAACTCCGTGGGACCAAGCAAGACCATCTTGGAAACAAACATCAAAAGGGTATTGATGTGCATGCAGGCAGCTTTACTTGTTGAACCAACAATGAATCATAGAATCATTCAGGTTAGAAAAATCCAATCATCAGTCCTACTCTACAAGCTCACCCCTAAACCAGATCCCCCATCACCACATCTAAGCGTCTTTTAAACTCATCCAGGGATGGTGACTCAACTACCTGACCACTCTCTCTGTGACAAACCCAGGGACTGAGGCCCAAAGTCATTTCACCTGGAGCCAAGAGCATCACCTGGAGACAAACTTGGCTGGGATTTATGAAGAGTTTCAGAGCATAGCATTGAGTCAGCTTCATAACTGCAGGATAGGTGGTAACTAACCTTACACTGAGCTTGATAACATCAACTTTACCCACCGCATGGGAAGTCTGAATGGCACACGTTTAGTTTTCCATGCCATGGGGTGGTGGCATTTCTGATCTGGCAATAAAAAGCTTTGAAGCTGGACTGCCAGCCCAGTGATCAGACAGTGCTGGGTTATCCCAGCAAAGGAGCCAGCTAAGGGTGCAAACACTGAGTGTGGAAACAGTATCAAAGTCTTCTGTGAACCAGAAATACTACAGAGAAAAAAGCGAGGGAGTGCCAAACCCCAGAGGTGCCCAGGTCCCCTTGTGTTGCAGCAGGTACCACAGTATCACCCACTTTCCCTGGTGCACAAGAGGTATCCCTTGTTAATGGCTTCCCAGCCTCTTGAGGAAGGATTCAGCTGCTGCAGATAGTGGAGGCAGTCAGTCTTGCCTCCTCACCCTTCCCCCTCACACAGCCACGTGCTCTCACTGCTTCTCCCCAAGCAGCCAGCTTTAACCTTCACCCTTCCCATACACCAGCAGCTGAAGCAGTAGCTGTCCATGAGTTTGTGCTGTTCTGACAAGTGTGGTCACCACTCACTGCGTTTCCCTCCCTTCATCCTTAAAAGAAACAGCCATGGTCAGAATGCAGACCCTGAACCCACGAGGAGAACAAGCGTTTGGCAAGTATTTGCACTCTTGGGAACTTCTGAATGTGACCTATAAGATTCAAGAGTCCAGAGCTGGCTTAGTTGTACTTGTTCTCATCTTCCTGAGCCATTGCAACTAGTTGTGGAGTCACTGAGGAAGGAAAGGAACCCACTGTGAAACAGCCACCAACAGCTTTTGAGCAGGGAGTGAAAGGGGAGTCAGTGTATTGATCCAACATACGGGTCTTTCCTGCCCCAAGAAACAGCAACACAGCCAGGCTAGGGCAGGGGGCAGGTGGAGGGGAAATCCCTCTGCAAGACTTCCAATAACATTTTATTACAGACATGGTCTTTGGAAAAACAAAATGCCAGTTCAACAGCTTAAGTCACCCGCTGCTGCTTCCAGAGCTGCCTGGAGAGCGTCATTTGCTGCTTCATTGCTCCGCCATTTAGCCTGTCTCCCAGGGCTGACAGATGTACCCACACTGCTGTATTATGCCAAGCCCTGGCAGCAGAGGGTCAGCGTGCACCTCGGTCTAGTGAGCAATCACATCATAAGGCCATCAACCAGAAACGCTGTGGGGCACAGGGCTCACCTGAGGCAGAGGACACTGCTCTTCCCACCGCACCAGGCTCAGCCAGAGCTGTGGCGTTCTCCCAGCAGACACACAGCTCTGTCTGGGGCTGCACGAAGACAGGAGAGGGCTCCTGCAGCTCAGAACAGCAGCTTGTTTCTATTCAAAATGGTCGGCAGGCCCAGATGGGGTCAGGGAGGACTCTATACATGCAGAGGAGCTGGCACCTGGTTAAGGAGGCTGTTACTGAAGAATAAAAAACCCTGTTAAGACAGTGCAGTTCCACATTGGAAAAGCAGGTAGCTGCAAAGCTTCAGTGTCTCTGCTTGTAGTAACTAATAAAGATTTCAGAGGTCTTGTCTGCAGTAGGTTTGGATGTCTCAAGGCACCTCGGTTAGAACATGATGGACAGGGTACTACTGCCAAGTCTATTCTGCTTGCTAAAAATTCATTTCTAGAGAAGTTAATAATGAATCAAGCTTTGCAGGAACAGCAAACACACTGAGAGGACTTGATCTACCCTCAGGCAGGCAGCTGCCTAAATAATTTTCTCAAGTACGATCAGATCACCCCCAAGAGATGTCTAACAAGATCTTAAAAACTCGTACCAACCAAAATTCATTAACTGACTAGACTGAGAATTCTGCTGCTCAGAAGTCTCTAAAGTTAGAAAGTGGGAGGGGTGGGCTGCCAAGTATTTTTTCTCTAAGGACACCATTTCTTCTAGACTTGCCTTAGATACCTGCTGACAACTGATTCACCTGATGACTGTGCAGCCATTCAGGAAGACTTGGACAGACTGGATGGATGGGCTAAGAGGAATTTAATGAGGTTTAATAAGTGCAGAGCCCTTCACCTAGGAAGGAGTAATGCAAAGTATTAATACTATGGGGGATGATCTACTGGAGATCACCTCCATGGAGAGGGACCTTGGAGCTTTGGTGGATTGTAAGTTATCCATGGAACAGCAATGAGCCCTTGTGGCCAAGAAGGAATCCTGGGATGGATCCAGAAGAGTGTGTCCAGTAGATGAAGGGAGGTTCTTCTCCCTCCCTACTCTGCCCTAGTGAGGCCACATCTGAAACACTGTCTCCAGTTCTGAGCTCCCCAGTTCAAGCGGGACAGAGATCAGATTGAGAGCCACAAAGATGAGCACTTGTCTTACAAGGACAGATTGAGAGATCTGAGACTTTTCAGCTTGGACAGAAGGTTGCGAAGGGCCTTAATCACTGTCTATAAATACATGAAGACTTGTTGTCAAGAAGAAAGAGATAATCTTTTTTCATTTGCACCCTGTGATAGGACAAGGGGTAATGGTTGGAGGACCTGCAGCATGTTCTCATAGCTTTAATCTCTGCAGGAAAAAGCTTGTTTCTTACATGGTTTACACAGAGCCAACTCATTAGGCTACTGCCTGCAGGCCATACCCTCCCCAAACTCACATCCAGTCTGCTGGATGCCTCTGTGCCTCTCCACACATCTTCCAGCTGTCTACCCAGTCCTTGTTAGACATACACCAGGCTCTGCAAAACTGTTAAACTGTTCTTGAAGAGAGCGTTTCACCCTGCTGGGTATAAATCTGCTTCTTTGCATGCTTGCCATCAGTGCAGACATTTGGATGTCCATTTCTCCATGCCTGAGTGATCATCTCCAGATGGGGCTCCACAAAGCTATTCATCAGCTGCACAGCCAGCTAATAAATCATGTCTGACTATACTTGCAAGGGTATGTGGAAGCAGAGTGTCTGCTGCTTTGGGGATATCTGGTCAAGGGAGCCACACACATGGAGCACAGGAATGCTTTCATCAGTCTGGAGAATAAGGAAGAGGGGGGGATAAAAACACACAGAGCCCTGAAACCTGAGCAATTAGCATTAACAAACACAATAACCAGAAATAAAGCTGGTCAGTTAGAGTAACTGATGGGCTGACAAGACTCTGCAGGCAAACTGGGAGTCTGCAATTGGTAGGGATGCAAACCTGAGGGTCTACAGTGTTGGAGGGGAGGGGACGGGTGGGCTGTAAAATATCCTGCCACATCCCTGTCACTCTGCAAAGGTCACATGTACCCCCGAGAGGACAAACAAGCTGTTTTCTGGACCACCAGTGGCCACTGTACAGTGTATTTTCTTTTTCTAGTACTTGCAGAATGCTCCTTCAGAAGCAGAAGGAAGGACACAGGCAGGGTTTTACTCAAAACACTTTTGCAGTCTGGGGGAGCACCTTCAAACCTTGCCTGCAGCTTTACCTCCACCTCATTTAAGAGTTTACTTACAAAAGAACCCCTCAAAGGATGGGGTAGTATCAAAAGCCATAAATAAACCTGCCGCCTCATCTCTTAACTACTAGGTCAAAACATTAGAATGGTTTCATAATTTATGACGAACGGTAAGTTCATGCTACAAAAGTCAAGTGTTATCAGAACAAATGTTGGAAAAATCAGCACTTGGGAATTACAGGAAGAATGCGCTCAAAACAGATCCATGTCTGAAGATGAAAAGCATCTTTTCTTCAGGATAACACTTAATCCAGAAGTCTGTCTTCCAGAAAAACAAGCTTCATCTACCTGGTCACAATTTCTCCCCTTCAAAATGGCTTCCCGGTTGGGAAGAGCTGTCGTGTCGTGGCAAAGTCAGACTTTCCATAAGGAGTCTGAAGTAAATGCAACCTCCTACTGTTACAAGCATCCTAATTCCATGCATTTTGGTTTTACACTGGCATTTTCCTTTCCTATGAGCTGCTCCTGAACAGGGTAACAAAGCTCAGCTTATCACCAAGGCCAAACCGTGCTTCTTGCCCTGCACACTGGTAAAGTTGTCACAGTGAAACCAGGAGGTGCTCTCCTATCTTGGACTTCATATTCTAGAAGTGCTGTACCCCATCCCCATTAAGGCTCAGCAGCAGCAGGGAGTCTGTGCAAGTGCCCAATGTTAGTTCCTTTTCACTTAGTACTGCCCTGATTACGAAACAGAATCTGAGAGGATTTTCTGATACATCATGTACATGACTCCATGTCCTCCAAACAAAGTTCTCAAAACACTTCTGCTGAAGCCTTATTTGGGTCATCATGCCAGTGCTCCACACCCAAACTCAGCAGAGAGTGGTGATCAAGGACGACCAGAGTCAGGAGACAATAGAGACAATTCTACTGTGTTTCTGTGAGACCTTTGCACAATTTTACTTGCAATCAGATGACTAAAAGCGTAGCGTAAGAACTGTGCCTTCCAGATGAACCATCAGCATTCACATTTGAGACAAATGTGAATCAGAAGAATCTTTTCCAGCTATTAGGAGCATCAATTCGCAGTTGTGTTGCTTTGCTGTAGTTTTCACTTAAGGTAAAGACACGACTCCACAACAGATTAACTTTGCCACCAATGTGGCATCCTTGAGCTCAAACTGAGTGAAACAACCACGTCAGCACACGTTAGTTAACATCGTAATTTCTGACTATGAGACTAACTAGGTTTGAAGGGCAAAGGAGGTAAAACTGGGTCCACCAGAGTCAAGCCTCACAGCTCCTCTAAAGTAGTACTTCCCCAGGTATCCCAGAACAAATTTACCACTGCTGACAGCAGCATTAGAAACAACCGCATCAACAAAGCATTCCCAGTTGTTACCATTACCCTCTTGTACAGACTTACTCTGACTTCACTGTGGTTCACCTTCTCTGTCTGCGGCAATGTGCAAACGATCGGTGGAGCAGCATCGGCAACATCTGTTCAACAGGTGCAAACTGCAGACACAGTTCTTGGTGGAGCTGTTGCAATGTTCATCCCACGTAGCAGCTGCATCACCATTAAAAAGCTCATCGTGGTTTTTTTTCTGTGGCAGAACTTTTATTTGGAGGGAAATTATAGCTTCTGCATTTACATGGCACCAATTATATACAGTACACTTTCCATGGTAAGAATGATGATGCTGTTCACAGAAAGGTATCAAATTTGAGATAAATAATGCATAAGCTAAAATATACAAACCAGGGCTGGAGGTGAAACTATTGGCCATTTTTATTATCTATAGAAGAATTTCAAGGAATAATGTTAATTCAATGTCCAAAAATTTTTAACAAACTTCTAGTAAAGTTAATTGAAATATTTATAATACTATTCCGTTGTTGCACAGAATTTCCAATATACAATAAAGAAGATGCACAGAACACAACACTTAATATGAAAAAAAAAAAACCTATTGCACCCACAATTTAAAGGTTTTGCTGCCTTCTGGATGCTGCACTACCTTATTTATATAAACATTTACAACACTTCAGTAAACACAAAGGTTCTAAATGTAGTGCAGCATTATGGGGGGCCACTTTCAGCTCTTGAAATAAATGTTAAATGCCCATTTACTGTGCCATTTATTCTAAGCTGATGGTTTAAGCTGTAACCTTTGATTCACACTGTGAGTAGCAAACACACGCTCCCCATGTTCAGAAGATTGCCATCCCTCTGCCTACCTACTCTATATTCTGAGAACTAAACTGTCCTTGGCTTCACTGTCGTTTTGGCGATTTGCCTCAGTGCTTGTGACAACTATCCCTTATATTAGTTTTTTAATGCCCTGTTAAGTAGTCCTGCGTAGAATCTGAAGCAAAAGAATCTGCATCTTCATTATCAGAATCATCACTACTGTCATCAGCCGCTGGCTCCCCTGTCAGCGCTATCCGGGCATAATCATCAGTGTCTATAGACTTGCAGAAGTGAATGGCATACTTCAGTTTTTCCTCCAGTACTTGCTTACAGGAATACCTGGGCAGCTTCAGGAGAAAGAAGCACGTGTAAGACTCAGGAAGGAAGTGGTCTGGAGGATTGTATTTATCCAATACCTGTTAAAAACAAAAGGCACGAATAAATGTTAAAATACTACTTGAGATTTCTTTAACAGCATGATGAAGATTCTTAAACGAACAACAAAAAGACCAAAACAGTTTTCCTTATACTAAGTAAAATAAGTAAAACCAGACGAATCAGAACCTCTTTGATTACAAGTATTTAGTCTGGAATAGTCTAAAGAAGATTTATTACATCAGCAAACACCAAAATCCTGTTTGAAGATCATGGGTTAATTAACCTGAAGTTAACAACTGAGCTGAATGAAGTGGTAAATAAAAGCCAGCAAAAACAGCTCATGAGTGACAGTGAAAAACTACCAAAAGACTCAAATGGTTGGGAAAGGAAACTAATGTCCACTTGCCCAAGTTAAGAGAGAAAAATATTAGATCTCTGTTGCAGTGTTGAATCTACAACATCACGTTGCAGAACAGTTTAATGAAATCAGCTTGGTCTTTTGTTATGTCGTGTTATTACTTCTCCACTACTGGCTTTTTAAAAGAAACCCCCCCAAACCCATCCAGTCCCATCCTGACCCATCCCGTCCCACCCATCTTACCTGAATAACAAAGTCCCTTCCTCTAAAGTCTGCAATAGTCCTGGGCAGCCTCGTTCTGCCCCACACAAAACGCAGGAAGAGAGAGCGCTCTGTATTAGAGAAGGACTCCATCACTTCCCAGAACCACTGTATCAAGGAAGCTGTTGGCTCAATGCCTTTGTAAGTTGCCACAGATTTCAAAAGGTGAAGTGGAATATCTGGGCTTCCACATACCTGAAAAATAAGACACAATGATCAAGTCAACTGATCAACTATGGTTCTGTCGTTTGCTTCTTCCAGAAATAATTCATCACCTCTCCTATGAGGACAGGCTGGGGGATTTGGGATTGCTCAGCTTGAAGAGGAAGCTCCAAGGGGACCTTACAGCAGCCTTCCAGTGCCTAAAGGGGGCCTATAGGAAAGCTGGAGAGGGACTTTTTAAGAGGGACTCCAGTGATAGGACATGGGGGGATGGCTTGAAACAAAAAGATGTTTAGACCTAAGGAAATCTTAGGAAGAAATTCCTCACTATGAGTGTGGTGAGGCACAGAAACTGGCAAGAGGACTTGTGGATATTCCCTCCCTGGAAGTGTTCAAGGCGAGGTTGGATGTGGCTCTGGGCAACCTGGTCTAGTGAGAGGCGTTCCTGCCCATGGCAGCAGGGGTTGGAACTAGATGACCTTTAGGTCCCTTTCAACCTAAGCCATTCTGTGATTCTATGATCACTTACGATCACTACTACGACATTTTATGATACTTGTGGTCATTACAGTAAGACATTTTAGTCTTTCCCTGGACAAAATGTCTGCGATTAGAGCCATTATTATCAAGAGTATTTATCATGGGGCTTGGATTAGTAAGATGTGAAGAATCTCACTCCAAGTTAGTCTGACAGAGGTAGGAAAATGGAAATTGATACCATAGTTTCCAGTTCATATCCCGTGAAGAGTGATAATAGAGGAACTGGAACGACACGGGCCATTCCCTCACGAACAGCTGCAACTTGTTCATCAAATTCATGCAGTCTGCAGAGAGATTTTCAGTGTTACTGTGACTGCCGTTTGTAGCAATTATTTCTAGCAATTACTGTACTATCAAAGAAGCTTTAACCACCCTCCTCAAGTCTCCAAGAAGCATTAATGAACATTTATCGCATAAGACACTTGACTTTTGACAGTTTCTACACCGATTCATATTGCACAGCAAGCTCGTCACGGAGAGACACCTCCCAGTGCTTTACTTCCTTTACTATTCATGTGCTGTGCCTGGCAAGAACAAACCAATACCCCATTCGGAAACAACACACTCTCGGGCCTTTTAACTGTAAAACGCTTCAGAACTGCTCATGTCCTTTGAGGACAGCCCAAACTGGAACCATTCTTTCAGAGGAACCCAACGTTTTATACAGACATATAATCTATGCATTCCAAATGAAGCTTCTCTCTACTTTCAAAATTAGGTTTAACTACCGGTTCATAACCCTTTATAGAAGAAAAGAGGAAAACAAAGGTTGTAATTCAGTAGTAGCTGGCAGACACTACAGCTACAAACTACTCAGCAAGTGCACAGTGATGACACAACCTTGCTCAAGCACTCTCTGAAACACTTAACTGTAGTGGAGTGAACAAAGCAGCTATGAATCAGTTTCTCATCCAAATTATCTAAATTTCTAGGCTCACTGCTTGACGTAACTAGATGCCTACGGCTGCTGCACGGATATATTTGTCTAGGTTAGTTATCTGTGTGTTTAAGTAACCCGCTTTCTTACGTACTGAACAACTGTTTCCCACTGATTCACCTTTTGGCACCTGTATGGGAATTTATTTATCCGCACACAGACGTCAGTCAGGCTTACTTTATGATACTCAAGAACGAACGCTTTCTTACGTGTATTACAATGCAGATACTGTAAGAATTCAGCTGGGGCTGCTCTTGACTGCAGCTTGTGACATGGAGAACTGTGGGAGCACCAGTATTAAATCTAAGCTCCCCATACAAATACCTTAATGATCAAACCCATCATCACACAGGAAGAACAAGAGGGCTGGTGCATTTCTCCACCTCTAAAACTGTTTGTTAAATCTGACCAACAGGACAGCTGTTTAAACCTGAAGCCATACACGCTGGTTCATTCTGCTCCCTCAAAATTAAGTTTAATCTTTTATCCTTCGATAAATTAAAACAATCACCATTGTAAGCACATGAAAATAATAAAATAGCTGTATTCAAAAGGTTAAAGCAGTAAATGGTTTAAAAGCTTTTTCGTATTTCTTAAAAAGAGAAAATGCTTATTCACGTCAATAATTTGAATGATTTATCCAACAAACCTGTAGTTTATTGCCAGCCTCACGTATTCAGCTCTATTATCCAGTGTAATGTGGGTGTACTTGGAGCTCAACTGAATATCTTGACCACTTGCATTAGGCACAGTGAACGGGAGGCTCATAGCTTCAAACTCTTCCGAAGTAGCCTCGTTGTCTCGAATGTACATAAGCCCAGGAATAAAATCTTTATCAACCTTTTGAAAATAACCCGAGTTAAAGTCAGCAAACTAGCATCATACAACAGCGTCTCTTGCGCAACAAAAGCAACGCGTCATATGTCACCTACCAAAAGCCTCATCAAACGTCTGACCGCAATCCATCTAACTTAGTCTCAAGACCATAAAGTGGCTCAGTATTTTACGTAAAATTCCATTGTGCTGGGATGTGGGAAGGTGCACGTGTTCCAGGTTTCAGTCTTTCAGGGGAGCGTTTGTCAAGGAACCGTATTACGAAAGAAAATGGGTTTAGAGCTTAAAACCATAATTATCTCTAGGAAGTCCTGTGCTGGTTTTGGTACAAGTGGAATCCCCTTACCGGCAAGTAAATGACTCGATGCTTTTACATTAAGCACTTTCCTACCTCACGGTACTTGAGAGGAATTCTTCTTCGTAACAAAGACCTAACCTGCACTCTACATTTACTGAGCTCAGTAAACAGAGTTTGCAATGTTCAGTATGTGGGCACAAACTATTTTCAGTAGTAGTTTGAACTCATTTTCTTTTACTTGAAAACTGTGTAGGCGTGTGCACCCAATCAGTCACTGCATCTTGGCAAAACAGACAGTAACAGCTACAGAAAGCTCTACTGGAAAGGAGTTCAACCACAAACATCTGTCTAGTAAAACCCTTGAGAAGATTTGAGAATGTATGAGAATTCAACTAGCTTATCTACATAAATTTACTTAAATTACTGAACTTTGCATTTTTAACAGTGAGCACAAGCCATCCTTACATACTGGCTCAAAACGTGAAAGTTATATACTGGCCCATCAAAATGCAAGCATATATAAACCAGGAAAGCTAATCACTGCAGAGAAATTTATGCATGAGTCTGCTTGTCTCCTCAAGTTATATCCTACTCAGGAACTTCACACTCACCTCACTGAGATCAGCAATTGTCAGGTTCATTCCTGCAAGCTGCTTCCACACTGGCTCAGCCAGGTTGAGGCTCAGAGGGCTGCCAGTCCGGATAGCAATACCCAAAAGTACACCTAGAAGTTTAAACACAGTGTTTTAGATTTTTTTTTTTGGGGGTGGGGTTAGATTTCCAATATTGTGATCATGTAATGCAAGCAGAATGTCACAACTTTGCTGAGAAATTACCAAGAAAACGAAACATGTTCATGTGTAAGAGCGACTTTGCAGCAGGATTCAGTAAGAAACAATCTCTGTTTGCTCCAGATTCATCTCTTCCGTTTGGTGTCACAATTAACAGAGGGGTCAGTCCGTTCTGCAGTTCCTCACACATCTCTGCTATAGATTCACTGTAGCCTCCACCACAATCATCCACAGATTCACCTTGGAGAAGAAAAAAGGCTCAAAATCACATCTTTCTTTAAAAATAAAAGAAATATTGAAATGAACTGCATTTCCTACCATGGGGATTACTGAGTAAACAGAAGTAAACCTGCTCACATGTAAAACCTTTATGCTTTACTTCATACTTGGGATTTCCAGTTCACTGTAAATCATTACTTAGAGGATAATACTACATATCACTGTGCCATAAACACGGTTTTGCCTGCCTGTAACTAACGTTTTTGGGTTATACCTCAATCAAAATAAAACAGAGGCAGGAAAACAAAGTCAAAGCAACACGATTCCCAAGTGGTATTTTAAAGCATGCGTATTTTATGCATCTATAAACAGTAGACAGAACAGCTCTTCAACCTAAAATGTTTTTCATCAAAAGGCTCAGTTATATGTGAATTGTAAAACAAGCTGTCCAGGATTAACTGCCAATAATAGGGGGAGAAGGGTGGAGAATCTTCTTACCAACAAACTTGACCTTCCAAACACGATGCGGAAGCAGAAGGCTGTCAGGGCTAAAGGAACTCATTTTAGCACACATCTGTCCAAACACTGACTTTGTACCATCAGGCCCAGCCAGTCCTCCTTTACTCCTGGAACGCTTTACCTACAGAGGAAGCACATAAGAAAAGCCACAGTAAGAACATACTTCAGCTGGCAGATTCAACTGTTGAGAAATATTTGACCTTAGATGAAAGTTTGTGATTTAACACAGCATTATGAATGCGCCTGTCTATCTGACACCACGTAAGTGTACTCAAATATGAGGTACATCTGATCTGCTCATAAGAGGGTTAGGAAGTAATGCTGAGCACTGGAGCCCCTTCTAGACTCGGAAGTGTGTCTCAGTCTTTGGTACTTCTACTACCCCTGTTCTGAGTAAGGCCCTGGTACCTTTACAGAGCATTTCACTTAATGACCATTCCTAAAAGCATGGAGAAAATTGCCCTGTTTGGTTTCGTCTGCTCTACACAGTCCTCTAACAATGTCTCAAACTGTGTCTCTGGATTCAAGCTTGCCCTCACGCCACACCTCAAAGCATAAAACATCTACCCTCAATTTTATGCTACAGAGATACCAGGTGTGAACTTGGGTGAACTGCAGTACAGCCCCTACAGTGTATTTCACAGATCTTGGTCGAGAAAAATGCGTTAAAATACTGTGTCCTACGATCACAAGGCTTCCAACAGATCCAAAGGCAAACATTCTGTAAAGTGGATGTGATCTAATCTAGTCCATGTATAACATGACCTCAGGACCAAGGAGTGGTGCTCAGCTTGTACCCTGCGAGTCAGACAGCTGCTATGTCCCGTTCTGGTTCTTCCAGAGAAAGTACTGAACAACTAAGCTGAGAAAATATCTTTTAAAATAGGTCAGAATATGGAAAACAACTTCAAATCAAAAATTCATCATTTTATGCAAAGGAACATGATGAAGTGAATTTGTCGTGTTGTCACAGGCTGGACTTGATCTCAGAGGTCTTTTCCAGCCTCATTAATTCTGTGATTCTGTGAATTGACTGAACCATAAAACACAAACTGTAGGAACAGTCTTCTGAAAGACTCTTCCTCTGAAAGACTGAAAGAGCAAGGGGGATCTTACAGCCTAGCTACCATTAAACTCAGCAGCAAATAAGATGAGAAGTCTTAATGCTGACAATTAGCTGCTTGACACCAAGTAAAGCAGCTTTGAATCTTGAATTAAATATCATAGAGGATCAAACACTAAGAACCTACACTTTCATTCTCTGCAAAAGCTAACTCACAAAACTGTGATCTGTACTCGATACTGTGTAATCAGGCCAGCTTAGGAACAGGGGCTTTTTCAGCCTTCAGTTGATTGTATCTAGGACAGACTTACGTTACAGCCACATTCCCTTTCCTCCAGAAGCTACCAAGAAGGGAGGCCCTGCAACTGCCTGTTATTTTCTAGAGTTCAAGACAGATTCAAGCAACTAACTGCAATACAAGAGAAAGCCTAAATTAACAGCAGGACGCCAGGAAATGAACCCAAACCCACACACTAGTTTCCTGCTTAAAGCTAAATATTTCTACGGTTTTCTGATTTTCAGACACACACAAAGGAACGAGAACTTCTTTGTCATTCGCTTCAGCTTCAACTTCTCAAATAACAGACTAAGCAAACATGTTGATCACGTAACGTTATCGCAAGAAATTATCGTTAAGAATTATCGTAAGTGCCCACAGAAGATGGCAGAGAAGGAATAAACTAAACAGGGTTCAGCACAGCCAGATGCACTTCTGTTCACTACAGACAAACTGATCGGTCATAATCTTAACAATTTCTCCATGCTAGTAATTTTTCGTTCTTTTTTCAAGATAGAAAAAAAAGAAAACCACCATTAAAGGGAAGAAATGCGTGAGGATGCTCTTAAGGCCAGGACTCAGACTCTCGAAACAAAAACAATGTCTTAACTATTCTAGGTTACAGAAATATCTATGGAAAAAGAGACACATTCAGCCCAAGGCACAACGTTACGTTTTCTAACGTCAATGATAAAGAAAAAGCGCCCTTTTGTATCAAAGAGCTCTGCAATCAATATGACCACATGTGACAATCAGCAACGGACAAGAGGTTAGCGGCCTGATTTGTAATTACAGTCAAGGGCTGGTTTTTAACTTGCCCTTTTCTCCCCGCCCTTCATGTCCCCCATTATGGAATCAACAGCTGACAAATTCATCTGACCTAAGCAAGCTAAGAAAGGCATCAGAATCATTACTCTTAAATGTAGAGACTTTGGAGAAAGCATTGCTTTGATGGGAGGGATACATGTTGCTCGTTACCACGAAGATGATGAAGGGAGTAGAACACCTCCCTTATGAGGAAAGGCTGAGGGAGCTGGGTCTCTTTAGCTTGGAGAAGCGGAGACTGAGGGTTGACCTCATTAATGTTTGTTAAAGTGTGAAAGGTGGGTGTCAGGACAATGGATCCAGGCTCTTCTCACTGTCATCTGGTGATAGGACCAGGGGCAATGGCTGCAAGCTGGAATATAGGAGGTTTCATATAAATATCAGAAGGAACTTCTTCAGTGAGGGTAATGGAGCATTGGAACAGGCTGCCCAGGGGCATTGTGGAGTTCACTGGAGACGTTTAAAACCCGCCTGGACGTGTTCCTGTGTGACTTGGTCTAGGTAATCCTGCTGTGGCAGGGGGATTAGACTAGATGATCTTTTGAGATCTCTTCCAATCACTAATTCTGTGTAACTCTAATCCCTGTGATTCTGTGGTTCTATGATCAAACAGCCATAGAAGCATTTCTTTCTCACTGAGACATACTCAATGTGACACAAGTGCCACCAGCTTCTGCTCAGGGTGCTCTCAAACCAGGACACTTCTGATGAAGAATGTACTTCCTAGCAGGCAGCACACAGGCTTTAAATCCCCACATGTGTTTTAGGTTCCTGTCCTAGTGGTTATAAACATGATAAACATAAATGAGAGGTGTCTCTGGAAACTGAAACTTCCACTATGAATCTAAATAAATATTCTTCAGCGTCGATTTCTATAAAGCAGAAAATCCACAAAGCATTTGTAATAGAGATTAGCTGCTTTTCTGTGTTCTAAAAGTCCTCTTTACTGGAAAGCAGATACCTAATCACCTGCATCACATATAAAATATGCAACTGCAGTTTGGAGGAGAAAGTAAGTTTGTTCTGGTGTTAACATTTCTCTATGGGAAGAATTTGTTAATGTAATGCAGCACACAGAATCAGGCTGGCTTTTATTTTAAACGCCTGTTCCAGGACCACAGGAGGATACATCCCTCTTACGTAGCTCCAGCCTCCAAACAGCCAAACAATTACCCCCGTTACAAAGGCCAAAGGCTTTGCCAGCTTGCAAGAAATGCCAACCCTGTAATGTGAGCTGGTGGATCTCTGGATATATTTTCGTGCAGATCGATGCCTTTCTGTGTAACGGGGCACTGCCTCGGATAGCCTGACAAATCCCTTCTCTAGCCTGTAATTCCAGTCTTTGTTTCTGCTCTGTGAATCCTGCCAAGTGCTCGTGTGTCCCAGAGAGAGGTCTGGAGGCTTTGATCGTACATACTGTGCAGATTCCTTCAGATGCTCCCAGCTCCAGCGTAACCTTGTATTTTGAGCATCGGCTCTGTTCTTCTCTGAGATAACACACAGTTAAGAGGAAACAGAGACAGCCCCATACCAGGTGTTCCCAGAAGGTAGCTACAGTATATAACAGTTGCTCAATTAACGTCACAAAAACCAGCCCTCTGGAGATACTACAGCCCAATCTTTGCAACCTAAACAGTAACCTGAATCCTTTACAAACCATCTGTTTACTGTTAGGAAGTTCTTAGAAGTCCTGAACAAAAATTCTCCTGCAGGTGCCGTGCAGAGAATAACCAATATTTAAATGGACTGAGAAACTTGGGAACTGAGCTTCTGTTTAGCCAGACCTTAAGAAGTTGTGCTGGGCAGGAACATGAGTCAATTTCGATCCAAAAGACAACGACTGTTTCTTCCATCTCTAATGCTCCAAAATAGATGACACCAAATTAGAATCCAACAGACTTTGTAGTACTGGGACCAGAGGTCAGATTTAAAGAGCTACATTGCCTTTGTGTTTCTTGGAAGACCTCTCCAAGTTGACGCTGCAGCTGTTCACTGAAAATTATGCAGAATAATAAAATCTTAGTTGGGGTTTTAGAATCTAAGGCAAATCCAGCAGTTCTAAGTAAGCCCAGATCACATCGTTCAGCAGACACATTTTTGCCCTGTGGCTCTAGTATTTAACAAGTGCTAATGGTAAAAAAGAAAATTAATAGAGGAATGTAAATAAATTTTGAATTCAGCCACATCCAGTTCCAACTTCTCCTAACATCCTGTGATGATTCAAGAGGCTGAGGGATATAGTGTGCCTTGACTGTCATCCTGCAGCAAAAAATATTATCACTCACTTCAAAGCTATTGGCTGCCTTTCCTCAAATAAAGCCAAAGCTTAAACGCGCACCCTGATGAAACCGGGATGGCCCTTTCAGACAGAGATGATAGAGACAGATGAGGCAGTAAGACGAAACCAGCAGGAGCCGGCACGCAGAGCTGCAGTAAATCCAAGCCATAAACAGAATGCCTCCGGCACTTAAAATGTGCTGAGGTCCTGGAGCTTTCTGAAAGTGTGGCCACAGCACTGCTGCACCCTTTGGTCTTGCAGACCTGCAGGGATTCACAAGAGGAACAAATTCAATTGATTTTACAGTGCCTTAGACCAATGAAACCAATGAAACTTTACGGGAGACATGCGTGACGGACTGTTCATAGCCAGTCAGCAAGAAGTCCAACGTGCTAAGGCAGCAGAGCTGAGTGGCCATACGATAGGGCCAGACATAGCTGCTGCCTCTTGTACAAATGCTGCCTGCAATAAGCACGCACTTGGGCTCGGGTGGCTTGCCCTGGCCAGGACTCCCTGTTCGGGATCAGTTAAGCTTCTGACACTGTCAATCACAGTGAAGTGCTCCTGATGGAAGCTGTTGTGAGAGGGTGTGCTGCAAATTAGACTATGAAACCAGAGGATTAACAACTGCTCAATATATCCTAAACCTCGTCCTTTTCACATAGTGTATTACAACTTTTCTAACTTATTGAAGCTAAATGCAAGAACTGCATGCTGTGCCTGCATTGCCCATATGAAAAGGGCAGTACACAACCTAAACAGGAACTGGATTGGATGTTAAGAACTAATCAATAGTATCCCCACTGCAAAACCAAACCAAACCAAACAGCATTATTGTGTTCTGTATCTCCTCCGTCATGTGCTCGTGGCACTGCAAAGACCTGGCTGGCTGGTTCTGCACCAGACAACTCACTGTCAGCGTGGTCACAAATATAAAACACAGGCCTGAGCATTTAGCACAAGTGACAGCAGAGGAGCTCGCTTGATCACTCCAGAGAACTAATTGTTCTTTCTCCTGTCCCATGGACAGTGGGTAAGTTTTAGTGGTCATTTCTCTATGTATTAGATACTAAAGCTACTGCTGGTGAAAGCTGAATTCTTAACGTAGGACCTTGCCTTTAATGCTCACACACATCACCACAGGAGACTGACCACAGAAAATGTGGGTTATCATAACTAGGTCTAGACCACTCTTTGCATTTCAGTTTGAATTTTAAAATACAGAGTCTCTGCTGGTGCTCATCAGGCATAACCCTGGCAAAGGACAACATGCTGAGAATGACTTCTTCCCTCACCAATGACATGCAAGCACTGGTTTGGTCCAAAGGTCTGTTCTGACCATAACAATTCCACAGCAGCATCTAGTGAAAAATTCCAAACCAAAACACCACTTTGAAAAAAACGGATGCAGGTTTCTCAACAGCCTATCAGTCCGCACCTTGTATCCTGAGCACCTGGAAAAGCCCCATCTACTAATACAGGGCTTGAAATGCAGTTCAGCTGCTCAGTTTCTTTGGCAACAACACCTAGAATTGCTGATCCCCGATCCCATGTGCCTGGTGAGGTCACTTAGCCACTACCACTTTGTGTCTGATATATGACAACATACATTATCGTATTTCTTAAGCTTTAAGCTCCAGCTAGTGTTGTCCTCCCCAGGCTGGCACATACCAAGATACAAGGTGGGTTTGGGCTGGTTCCAAACTTCTCTTTTTCTAAATTTCTCTGGGTTTTTCCTCAAAAATATGACACTTCCTCATCAAACTTCAAGTTTTAAAATTCATACTGCTTGAGTAATGCAACTCAGGAGATATACTCAAGCTTCAGGGAGGAGCAAAAACACACAGATGAAGTAATGGCTCAAGAATTTAGCTCCCAAAAGACTCTAAAACCTCTTCAGAGCACTAGCAAAAAGGCCTTTACTAGTTTTTAGTACCAATAGATAAAAATCGGCATCAACATAAAACACTGAGCTTCGCAACGTCAGGTGCGTATTAAGCCATTCATGTATAGTCCTGCAGGTATTATCCAAAACTACACTACAAAACAACTTGAACACCTGACAACTGACTATTCATTTTAGTGAGTTACTCTACAAATACAGCAAAACTCGGAATGAGACACAATTTTTCAGAGAAGTATTTGTTTCAGTATTGATGCAATGATTCTATTCTTAATGTCTAATCTGTGATTTCAATCAACTGGTGTTTTCTCTTTTCAAGCACAAAATAGCAGCTTGGTGATTAAAAAGGAAAGACTTCTCGTCCACAATTATATAAATAAGCTCAAACCTTCCACTGCTAGCTTAATGACAAGCGCCAGGCTTAAACATGGGCAGTAAACCTGCACCACTCATGTTCTGCTTCACACTAGCCTTTTCCTTCTCACTCACTAGAAAACTCCAGGCAGTAAACAAATACACAGCAACAGGAGTCCTTACTGCTGTGCTAGAGGGCAACAGCAGTCCTTTGAGAGATGGAGCTTTAGTATCTTCCAAGCTTCCCTAAACCATTTTCACTTTTCTATAAATAAAGCTGCTTATCACTGTACTTAAGCTCAGGAACTTTAATTAGACCAGGAATTCCTCTAACGATTAGATAAAGGTTATCGCAATGGATTGGTTAACAGTCTTCAACAAAACCGAAAGGATGTCCTCCTTTCCCCTCCTTACATCCATCTTTCTTGGGAAAGTAATCAGTGTCAAATATAACAAATGAAGTTACAGCCTCCTTGCAGAGAGTGTTGAACCTGTTAAGTTTAAAAGGGAGGAAGAAAGAGTTACACAGCTCAGTACACACTGTAGGTAGCAATAACCTTGCACTTACCAAGGTGGAGTTGCACGACAGCCTTGCACTTCAGGCCTAGAACTGGAGAATTAAAACTTCAAGAGCAAGTGTTAAGTCAGATGAAAACTTGAAATGCTGGACCCTTCAGCTGCTCTGGAGGAGGAAAGATGCCTTTTGAAGTGTCCTGAGCTCAAACCTTACAACACACAAGTGAAAGATTTACACCTGTAAAACCTCTTGAGTTGGAGTAAGAGGTAACTTCATTGCCAAGAGTTAAATCTTCAGTACTGCTTCTCGAGTGTTTATTAGTGAAGCCCTGTTTGTTTGACCTTGAACTGTTGCTGGATTATTGCACTCGCCTGCAGCAGCAGCCATTTCCAGAGAAGCTGCTGAGCAGCTGTGAGACCTGCCAGGACAGGGTGTCACATTCTTACTCATTGTGTTTACTCACGGGCACAATCCAACTTTCCAGAGACACGAAAACTTCTGCGACTTGATAGTGGCTCTTTACTGCTTTACGAACTCGGCCAGGCAACCCAAGCCACTTTCAAAGTGCGCAGACGGACGGGCAGATCTATTTTCAAAGCCATGCCACAAACAGCACTTAAAAACCACACGGTGTTACACGCGTTGGGTCAAATTAATTTTATTATGCTCCATGATGAATTGCCACCAGTGCAACATCCTATTCACTGTACATTTCAAAAATTCACATACTAAAAATTTCAGTTTGATAAATGGAAAACTGAATGATTGAGAAGTTCTTACGGATTTCATAGGTACGAGTGGCTAGCTGATATTGTCTATGCACACAGAGTGTTGAGATACAAAAGCCTCATGCTAGTTCGTTAATTGCTAAGGCTATCTGGACAGTATTTAACCAGAGTATGTAAGAGAGGCCTTCATTACAATGTTTAGCAACAATGCACCAGTATCATGAAATACCTTCTGCTCAGAGTGCAAGTGGTGGAGTGCTGAAGCATGCAGCTGTGACTAACTTAACTGCTGCTGCAGTCTTATATGCCTGAAATTTATCACTTACAAACACTAATGTAAATACTAACCCTGACACTGCAGCATGTGAGGGTACTTCTTGCATGAGGAAAAGGAAACAAAAAAAACAAGAGCTTTCTTTGGCCAGTATCTACAAATCAAAGTTTTATTCAATAAGGTAACCTCAGAACTCCCAAAACTTGGAACAGAAGTTTGATTAACGAACCGTGATGCTTAATTATTAATTATATTACAGAAATTCCAATCTTGGGAACATAACAGCTAAAGATATCTAGTAAGAAGCATGTTAGGAAAATCTCTAGGCCTCATCTGCTTAATTTTAAAATGCCCTATATGCCACGAAAAATAAGGGAGCAGTGCTGAGTTATATGAAAGCCATACAAGTATTTTCCTTATACACAAGTTCTCAACTCCACTGCTGATAGCTGCCCCAGGCTGCACTTGCTCAAGTCGTTACAGCAGCTAAGCCAGGCATGCTTCTAGCAGCAAAGGACAATGTGAAAGTTACTGCAAGAAAGTGAGACCAGCTGGAATTTTTTTTCTCCTCGAGTTATGTGCTTACATTACTCCTGGAAGGAAGGCAGCATCCTCTGAATAATTTAACTACAACCTTACCTCTCCCACTACTTTTCAGCAACTTTCCTTTCTTCTCATATGACTAAATTGATTTGCTAAAGACTAGTTTATAACAGGGTTAGAAATCCAAGCCGTATCATGCAGGTCCAGCCTGTCAAGATCAGGTCAACACTGGGTTTCAGTCAGTACAATTCTGATAACTTAAATTTAGTCTGATAGCTTGACTACAGTCAAAGACCCCGGACACTATGCATTAACTACCATTCAATTATGACTGACTTAACTAAACATTCTGTGCCAGATAAGATGGTTTTTAGAAAGATTTTCTACCTGAAAGTTACAGCAAGTACAGTAATTAACGCTGCAGATATTAAATACCCACATAGCATAGATTAGTATTTTGTAATAGGCAGATATGCCAATGGTTACTGCACTACAAAGTACAACGTATATAAATGTGCAAGCTGTGAAACGAGAATCCCATCTTCCATCCACCTATTCAAATACTACTCTTGTCAGTCGGGATCTTGATCTTCATCATAACCCTTGGTCTTAAAGCCAATGCATGAAGACACAATATTGCCATAAAGTTCAGTACTTATTTGAAGTGTATTCTCCGAGTTAATGGCCTTCCGACTTTCTGGATGTAGGGTTGGTGTTTTAGCACTTCTGTACCATAACGCAGAGACTGCCAAGTCATACCACTTATGTTTACTTTATTAGTACACCAACGCCCTACAAATTTTAAGAAGTAATTAAACATTATGGAAGCAAGCATTAAATGCAGCCCTTCAGCTTGAAAACCACAAAATTGATTTAAAAATAAATCAACCTGTAGCCAGCCTCCAGTACAGCCCCCAGTAATTTACACATCTGCATTCTGAAAGCAAGAGCTGGGAAAAAAGACTCCACTTGTCTGCATCGAAGATGCCTTTACCACTATTACAACATAAAGCCTTGCTTAACTTCAGATAAAGTTCCCTAATTGAAGGACTCGATTACTACCGCTGCTCAAGTAGCAGTGGGTACTGCTACAGTTCGGGCAAGGTGATCTGCATGAGCTGAGCATTTTTGTGGTGCTTTTGTTTTATGTAAAGCGCACTGCTAAGATTGGAACTGTGATGTGTTTGAAACCATGCAATAGTATAAACCAGCCTCGACATTCATGTAGCATTGCGTTTGAAATGAAGGGGCTAAATAAACTAAGAGCTGTATCACTTAAGAACATAGTGCTATACTAGCTTTTAATAAGAAAATTTAGATACAGAAAAAGTAGGGTATGAAAATAGTGTTTTCCTTCTTGCATTATAACTAAATTACATTAAGGTTTTTTGTCAGTCTCACATATTACATTTAAACTCCCTTACTGATGGAATGGAAAGTATTCACATGTACATGATCATCCAGGTGTAAACTTGCACACATTAACAGGGAGTAGCTTTGTAGAGGATTATGACAAACCTTTACAGATTAAATGAGGTATTGCACAGATTAATAAAAAAGCAAAAGGCAACAAAAATATACAGCAAATTGGTAGAACATTTACATGATAATTTTACAGAATCCATAGACAGAAAGTAGTGTTTAGTATATCATTCACCTTAAAAAAAATATATATATAATAATATATGATCAATCATCCCATTCGTCATCATCCTCAAAGTCTTCTTCATCTTCTTCATCCTCATCTTCATCTGCAAGACAAAAAGGAAGCAGCATACATGGAATTAACGTGACAGTGTTACTGATTATTGCCATAATTTTTTGAAAACAGAGCAATCAGTTCAAAGAGGCCACAACAGCACATTTGGTCACACTCTAAACTGGATGTCATGTCTAGAAATCTTAGATGCATTGTGGCTGAAAGTTTGAGTTAACTCATTTCCTTTCTCATTCCTTTCCCCATCTGGCTTTCTGCTAGAGAGCAGAGTGACCACACTGTTCCAGACTGGGTTTTATATTTCAAGGACAGATGAATTTCTGAAAAGTAAGAACTGCTCCCCCAGGTTCACTACACAATGGCATTGCTGTTTACTGCACAAGCAGATAAGAAAAAGTGTTGTGAGCTAAAGTCTGTTGTGGTTACTGGAATATTCTAAACTGATGCACATCAGCTTCAACACCAATGTTTGTTATTAACTTTACTCAGCCTTAGGCTGTCGTTACATGCACTGTAATTTGAAAATTGTAGCCTGTTAAACTTCTTATTTGTTAAGTCAGAGCATTTCCTTTGCTAAGAAAACCCTGTGTTTAGCACTCTTCTGGCATTTAATTTATGTGAAGTGCCAAAATTGGAGACTACTACATAGGGCAGCAAATCATGACGCTATATTGCTCTAACAGCCTGCAGCTGCAGTTTTGCTCTCAAGGCAAACTCTGGAAGCAAAATACATCAAAGCCTAAACAGAAGAGAGTAACCAAACAGCTGCACTGCAGCTACAGAGCTTCATTTATTACAAGCTGGCATTTGAGAAATGCAAATCCTCTTGCAGTCTTAATTCTCCCAAGCACTGACGTGTAAAAGTTGATTCAGTACTAGTGTGGGACTAGTCAAGTAACACTAGTTATCCGATTACTATCCAGCAGGTGGCAGCCAAAGCACGGTGGAAGCTACCGTTTCAAAAGCATTGCTCTTTTCAAGAGCTTTGGCTTCTAGAATAAGAAAGCCTTAAAAACCTTCCTTCCAGAGTGCTTTGACAACTTATTTTACCAGACACCAAGTAGATCTTAAAAAGTATATATGTATTAAAAACATGTTATAAGGAAATTACTGATCAAGGTTAATATCAAGAGCATGATTAGTGCAAACTACTGTACAAGAACAATTTAAGGAAGCACAAAGTAATCCTTTAAGCCACCACTAGGCATTTGTCTAGAGCATTCTGTATTGGACTATATTCTGAAATCCATGCTTTTATGTAACAATATTTTATGCTGAACAGAAGTGTTAACTCCTGAAAAGCCAACACAGTAAGGTCAGAAGAAATCCATCAGCCTCACCTGAAGAATGAATGGCTTTGCTCCTTTTCTGCATAACTTCCATTAGTGCACCCACAATTCCTGAGGTGGGTGCTGGTGTAGGTGGTGCACTCTCCTGACCATCAGATACCTTAGAAAAATAGGATTAGAATGGTGCAATTAGCAAAACGGAATCTGTTTTCCAGACAAACTCCTCAGAGAGAAGGAAGAGTGAAACAGGTATTTCTTTAGCTCAAGCTAAGCTTTTATTTATAAAACAAGTCAACCTTTTCCTCTTTTGCCTGTAAAACAACTGTAGTTAGTGCTCCCTCAAGATTAAATATTTCACAGCTCTGATAATCATCAAGTGAGACCTCACCTAAAGGAAAGCTTCTTAATGTGGTTACAGAAGCATGACTTTTGTGGCTGTATAATCATTATTTATTCAGTGGCATCACGATGAAACAGTGCAGCAGAAACAGCAGAAGCATCCCTCATGAGCAGCACTTTTCCAAACACAGGGAGCCACCTTCTTAAAAACCTCAATGTTTGTGCTTTAAGATGGAAAAAAACTAAAATATAAAAGAAATCTAGTGTTTGTCTTCCACTACCATTGTCACTGAACTCATACCTTGCAGCTGTTTAACTATTTCACTGCAATATTCAGGGTACCAGCAATCTTCCATAGCTCCTGCAAAAGTTCTGCACAGCCACGATACCATAGTATTGGTATAGAATTTACCCATGATTATGAAAAGTGAGAAATGACTTTGAAACACTAATCATTTCATGCACCGATACTCATCTACAGCAAAAGTATGTTCTCGGTACTAATGTCTAAAGCATCACTTCAAAAAAATCTAGAATTTACGATTTAGCCTAAAACAGAGCCACAATTTACTCTTCACACTGCAATACTGTAGGGTCATGTGCAAGTCCCAAGTGGACACAGAGGAGAAACAGCTTTTACTCACAGATTTCAGCTGTATACCCTGTCGTATCTGGTCTAACAGTGCCTCTCTTCCTGAGCAGGACACTGGTCGACTGTTCTGTTCTACTTTCTTTAACTGAGCTCCTTCTTTGATTTGATCCAGGAGTGCTGCTTTGTTTCCTGCAGGAACTGGAAGCGGGTGATCAACTTCTGCAGGAAGGCCTAGAGGTGGAGGAGGACCAGGAGGGGGTGGCGGAGGAGGAGGTGGTGGAGGAACAGATGACCCACTTGCAGGTGGTGGTGGTGGAGGAGGAGGGCCAGAAGGTGCAGATGATGAATGCACTGGTGGTGGTGGAGGATACATCCTGTTTGGAGGAGGTGGGGGCACTGTTGCACCAGGTCTGGATGGCGGTGGGGGTGGAGGTGCTGCTGTGGGAGCTCTTGAAGGAGGAGGAGGTGGTGCCCCTCGGCCCCTAGCAGGGGGAGGAGGAGGGCCTGAGCTATGGGGAGGTGGTGGTGGAGGTGGAGGGGGTCCTCCTCTGCACGGTGGTGGTGGAGGTGGAGCTGAAATTAAACAAAACAATTTATGATTACATGCTATTCAACATACAAAATACTTTCAGAGACTAGCAGAAGAAGAAAAAAAACAATGCTTTGCTTTGACTTTTGCAAGGATCTCTGTGCCTGTGGAAATTCTATTGATTCTGGATTAAGCTGAATACAGCTGGATGTAAGTTATGCTTACATGGATGCAAACCAAGCTGAGTAAAGCCCCTATGTTTGTGATGTGTTTTAAAAGAACCATCACTGCATGATGCAAGCGCAGTATGTAAAAAGACTGAAGACACAAAACAAGCTCGGCCAGTTCTATTGGTGTGGTAATTACTGTAGTAGCAATTTTCTTCATAATCCAAGGGTATCTTAAATCAGTGTTTCCATTTCTCATGACAAAATGCAGAAAAAGCCTCAAAAGCATCCTATAAAATTCTGCTGAGCTAGGGCAGAAAGCATGAGAAAGAAGTCTTAGAAAAACAGACTTTATGTGAAACTCAGAATTTTCACTCTATGATCTATCCATTATTCTCTTAGAAAATTTACGGCAAATGTCTTTGAACTAGCATCTTCTAGCAGCAAAAAAACTACTAATCCATTACTATGCAGCATAAACTTGCTCTCAGAGCCTTGCATTGAGTATCAGTTCCAACACTATCTTTATGGTGTGTACTATAAGAAAGGAAACATCTTCAGGGCTACCTCAATGTACATGATCTGTTCTATATGAAAGTGGTCTTGAAATGTATTTGCTCTGCTAATGGGATTTTAAATAGTACCTTTTTTTCCCCTCTTCCATTAAGCATCTAATGGCTTATGGTACTTCAGGTTCTGTGGTTGCTGCACCTAACTACTTAATAATTCAGCTGCTCCCATGAACTAAGAAAACTCACATCTGATTTCATACGCCTTGGTAACAAAAAGAGCATTGCACTCAAGAAGATACTTCTTTAACTCTTCTACATCTCCTTCCTGTTACATGCTGAGAAATTAGATGTCTGCACTGGAATATAGAAGAGACATCCCTAAAAAAACAGATTTTGAGGAAATAAGACACACTAGTGTTCAGTGTCTCCTTCCCTGCTCATTTTACAGAAACGTATCCCTCCCAAAATCACACGTTATGTTCTTATGTTACACAAGATGCTGTTTTATTTTTCCCATTCCTTCAAAAGAACAACATGGAGAGCACGAGACATACTGCCACCATTCTTGGTTTTTTAAAAATTACCATCACTCTTTGGCTGACGTGACTGTAGTTTCATTGTGGGCCATTGGAGGCCAGTATTTTCAAACGTAACTTACTCAGCAAGCAGCGCAGACAGTTCTGTACTACCCAAAAGACATACAACACAGCAATGCTCCACAGAGTTTCTAGAGTCTGTATAGTTTAAACAGAAGGTTTTTATAAATGCAAAGTAATCTGAACGTCACCATTAGCAAAAAAGTTCGTAAAATCTTTTATTGATAGTATTTTCACTACAAAAAGCCCCAATCAACACTACTAAAATTAGGGAAAAGGCAGGAAAAACAGGGAAGTAGCGTCTGTCTTAGCAGAACATGTCTGCAGCTCTCCAGTCAGCACTCTAGCAGCTGCGTGAATACACAAGCACAGAAATTCTTGCAACACAGAAAAGTGTGTTTCAGTTGAGAAAGAACACTTCAAACAGCAGTCAAACCTACACATCAAATAACGTAATTATGGGTAAACCCACTGAAATACTAGAATATTTTATGTACTTCTATGAAAGAAACATAGAGGTAGATTATTTTCATGCATGTTAAAGATGAGACAGCTTTTCTTTCAGTTGCATACATGCAAGTGGCTGTACCGTGATGTTAACACACACGTAATAGAAAAATATGCATTTGTAAAGTATTTTAAGCTAGACATAAGACTCCAAGTCTTCCCAATCCAATTTTATGATCAGCCTGTAAACGTTTAAACATAGTTAAAATTTATATAAACTGTCAGAACTCTTCGTGAGAAAAATAATCTTAACTGAAATTTTGCTTGCCATTTAATTAAAGAGTTTGACGATAATTTTTAGTATTGGCATCAAAAAGATGTGGCCCAAGGGCTTTTTGGTCTAGGAAAGAAATCACACAGCAGTATGAATTGTCTGAAGCATATACTCAGATGCCAGCCAAATACATACCACTCCACCTTGGGGGACCTAAGGAATAAACGTAACAAGTCATTGTACCCTCAAATCTGTATCTCTTCAGTCACTTGAACAATTTATTTGCTATATTCAAACAGCTATAACTTCAGTGGCATTTATATCCTATTTCTCTTTAGAAGTGTTCTAAGCAAATCTTCGAAATTTTACACACTGGAAGTGTAATTTTCAGACTGACTTCTGTGTTCCACTAGATAATGCATGAGCTGAGATCACATTTACAGGTTAGGCAGAAAATGGCCTATTTGAGAGTCTTGTTGCAGCAGAAGTCCACTCAAAACTAGTAGGTTTTACTTTGAAGTACAAAATATCCACCCTTACAAAAATAATACTCTCTTTGTGGGTCTCAAGCTGTTGCAAGGCTCATTACACAGTGCTGCCAGGGTAAACGGTAACCATATGTACACCCATCAGCTACATACTGCTGCTAAAACTGACAACAGCAATATGGCTTCTGAGATTTTAATTTATTTATAAGAGAGACTATAAATAAATATGCAGCATATACAGTCTGAAAAAATTGTATCAAACATATTGTGCAGTTTTGCAGTCAGACTGTTACTAGAAATGACTTAACCAACACAGCTGAGATCCTTAACCTTAAAGGAGTGCCCTGCTAACTTTTGTGGCAATGAAAGGAATCCTACCTTGTCTGCGCAGTTCATTTTTAACAGCTTCCACACCTCCAGTTTTTTCAATGAAATCATATATGACCTTTGAAGTTTCTTTGTCTTTCAGCTGAGCCTCTGAAATTCCACACAAATCAAACAGGTTTTTCAGTTCTGGGTCTAAGTTGTTCACCTGCAAGTCAGATACATTAGTTTTAAGTAGCTTGAAATAGAAGACATTTTTAAAGTACCAGTTGTATTGGAAAAACCAAACCAAAACATAAATCATATAGTTGAAGGAATAGCAAAGCCAAGTGCATGTCTCTGGATTGACTTTCCAATTCAGAATAAAGACTTTTCAGAACAAGTAAGTACTTTGCAAAAGTATCTGTCCTAGATCCATCTTCTCCCCTTGCATTCCCAACATCTATGTTTGCATCATATTATAACATCACAATTTATAACTATTTAGATGTACAGTTAACTTTTAATTTAATGCCAATCTTTACAAAACTCAAAAGCTTTTAATCATTCAGTGTCTTGAGTAACTTATTAAATTACTTACATCAAAACCTGTGTTTGGATCCCAACCAACATGTCCAATGTGTCTATAAAAGCAGAAAAGTCCATTTAATCAGTGCAACAAGTACAACTCTTTCCCTACAATTACAGGACACCAAGGTAACTGAAGATTACTAATTTCCTCCTCCAGTCTTAGGACATTGAGCAATTCTTAGTCCTCTGTCTCCCATGCCACGAATGGAATAGTTAAACTTCCCTTACTCCCCGTTTTTGTCTTATGCCAAAAAGACAAAGTGAAGCAGCAATATTCCCCCTTCATTTATGGTCTCTGGCAAAACAAGAAGGCTCTGTGCCACCCTGTGGTGCATACAAATAGTGACGGAAGAGCTGCACAGAGATCAAGGGAGGAGTTTAGCCTTTATAAAGTAACTGGACTTTGAGATACTGCCAAGGTCTGCAGTGTTATGCAGCTGCAAAACCTTCTCTTTCCTCCCTTTCACTGTTTTTTCTCACATCACCCTTCTCCCATTCAAAGAAAATTTTTCCCATTCTCTTTCAAAGAAAAGTCAGGTCTGTTTTCAGCTGCCATCTTCCTGGACTTCTAGTAGCCATCTCACACGATACTATTACCAGCTAAAACAGCAGAAAGATTTGTGCCACTCCAAGCTTCTTCAGACAACTGCTGTTGGCTATAGAAGCCAGAACCAGAATGTTGCCAGCACTCCATGTTTTAGGTTTCCTTCTGTCAACAGCCAGTTCTAGAATCATGACACAGTCTTGAGGAAGTCCAGCTCAGAGCTTTAACAACACCAGGTGAGCTATTAGTAACTAAAGCAGTTTAGGATAAGATTGTCAAATCACAAGGACTGCTTCACTGTCCCTACAAAGTGCAGAGTGCAACAGGCCTTCTGTTAGCATTACCAGCACCTGAAGCTGCCGTGTTGTTTTTTTATTAAGAGAACACTGAAGCTTCAGTGATCAGTTTTGGTCTTGGGAAAACAAAGTAATCAACTAATCATAGTTAATTACTAAATTGGGCAGGAGCGTTGATCTGCTTGAGGATAAAGAAACTACCAAGGGATCAGGACAGGCTGGATCAATGGATTGAAGCCAACTCTACAATGTTCAGCAAGGCCAAGTGCTGGGTCCTGCACCTGGGTCACAACAACCTCAAGCAACACTACAGGTTTGGGGAAGAGTGGCTATAAAGCTGCTCAACAGAAAAAGACTTGATGGTATTGATCAGCTGAACATGAGCCAGCAGGATGCTCAGCCAAGAAAGCAAACAGCAATCCTGGCTTGTATTGGAAACCATGTGGCCGGGAAGAATAGGGAGGTGATTGTCCTCTTGTACTTGGCACTGGTGAGGCCACATCTTGAGTACTGCATTCAGTTTGGCAATGTCAATATAAGAAAGACACTAAGGTGCTGGAGTGGGTCCAAAGCAAGACAATGAAGCTGGTAAAGAGTCTGCAGAACAAAGGTCTTTTGAGGAGCAGCTGAGGGAACTAGAACAAGGAGGCTGAGGGGGACCTTACCACTCTCTGCTACTGCCTGAAAGGTCTCTCTCTCTCTCAAATAACAAGTGCTAGGACAACATGAAATGGCCTCAAGTTGCACCATGTGAGGTTTAGGTTGGATATTAAGAAAAATTCCTTCGTTGAAAATTTTATCAAGCATTGGTGCAGGCTGCCCTCAGCAGTAGTCACCATCCCTGGAGGTCTTTAAAAGACATGCAGATGTGCTGCTGAGGGACATTGATTTAGTGGTGACACAGTGCTGGGCTACTGGCTGAACTTCATGATCTTAAAGGAGTCTTTCAACCAAAATGATTCTATGATTCTAAGACACTTGTACACACTGACTGTAGCACATTTGTTTGGAGCGGCGTTTTCAATGAAAATACATCCTTAACAACAGGTAACTACAACCCTTATACTACTTAAAAGAATGTGTATAAAGCAAAACCTTACACCAATGTTAAGTAGACTTTGATTATTTTGTTGTTGCTGTTCAGAACACTGCAAGTCCACATCTGTCCAACAAGGCATTTAAAAATTATCTACCAATTGAAACTTTGATCTAACATAAACAAACACTGACAGTGTTGATGTTCACAGTTTGTATGAGTTTGTAAAAGACCAGCAATTAAAGTATTTTGCACAGTATGACGACAAATGTAAGAAAGATGCACTCTATAGGAAACGTAACTAGATCGTAGCCAAATCAAGTAGACTTTAAAACTTCTTCCACAGAGTCACCACTCACAATTTAATGTTTGCATGTAATGACACTAGACCATATCTTTTGTTTGAACCTCATACATGAATCTTATTCTACATAGAAAGAATAGATACTGCACACCTTCCTTGCCTCTGTCTATACTTCTGGGGGCTGTCTTGATATCAAGCCCAGAATACTGAGTCTCCAGAGGAAGTTGAGGCAAGAGAGGACCCTGCCTTGGTTAATGAGGACTGGGTTAGGGATCTGGGTCAGCAATAAGTTGAGCAAACTGGATGCATACAAATCCCTGGGCCCAGATGGGATGCACCCAAGCATAGTAAGGGAGACTGTGGTAGTCGTTGCTAAGCCACTCTCCATCATCTTTGCTAAGTCATGGGGATCAGGAGAGGTTCCTAGGGACTGGAGGATAGCAAATGTCACTCCAATCTTCAAAAAGGCTAAGAAGGAGGACCCAGGTAACTACAGAGAGGTCAGACTCACCTCCATCCCTGGAAGGGTGATGGAGCAATTTGTTCTAGAGGCTGTCTCCAGGCACATCAAGGACAGGAGAGTCATTAGGGACAGTCAGCATGGCTTTACAAAAGGAAAGTCATGCTTGACCAACCTGATAGCCTTTTATAAGGGCATAACCAGGTGGACAGATGAAGGCAGAGCCGTGGACGTGGTCTATCTTGACTTCAGTAAGGCATTTAACACAGTCTCCCACAGCATCCTCGCAGCCAAACTGAGGCAGTGTGGTCTAGATGATGGGGTAGTGAGGTGGATTGTGAACTTTGCTGCAGGATAGAAGCCAGAGAGTAGTCGTCAATGGGACAGAGTCTAGTTGGAGGTCTGTATTTAGTGGAGTGCCCCAGGGGTTGGTGCTGGGACCATTCCTATTTAGTCTATTCATTAATGACTTGGATGAGGGATTAGAGTGCACTGTCAGCAAGTTTGCTGATGACACAAAGCTGGGAGGAG
>JAOXOE010027239.1:0-18966 GCA_028565055.1 Phoeniculus purpureus
TTATTGCCCTCAAGATAACCTGCTCCATCAGTTTCCCTGGCACTGAGGTCAGGCTGACAGGCCTGTAGTTCCCGGGAGTTCTCCCCATAATTTCTATCATCAGAATGGATGATTGCCTTGGTTTTGCTGGGACAGACCCCCCTGTGAGCCAAGATCTTCAGGCCGTCAGCACTCTGGAGTCAAAAAGCTGATCTGAGTTGACTACAGGTGGATCCCATCCCATTCCATCTCACCAACATCACTAGCAGTATAAAGGGGCCTTCTGTTCATACTTCTGCTTTTGTTTGGCCTCTTTTTTACCCTGTTTATCTTATTTTTCTTTCTTCTGAGTACAGCTTTCCCACTGGTTGTGATTGCTGTACATTTGCTGGGATGTCTATCACATTATCTACTTTATATTGGTGTTTGTGTTTCAGCTATTTCATTAAAGCCCTTTTCGTGTCTACTCTTCTTTTCCTGATTCCCCTTCTCTCCTGGGGAGGAGTTGACAGATGATAGAGCAACTACTATAGTCTAATCTGCTAAATGTAAAGAACTAACTCTCTTCTGTCTGAGATCAGGGTGTTTGCAGTTTTCTCTGACAGTAAAGCCCAACAGGAACTTGGAAATACTGCATTAACTGCAGGTCAAGGGAGCCAGAGGTGTGACAGCATGGTCTGTCCTGAAGAAAAGTTCGTTTTCACAGCCACTGGCTATAGTTGGAGTGCAGGAGCCCCTGAACTCAGATCCACCCTTGTTGTTCCAAAATAACCACCATGTTGATTGCTTGTGTTAGAGCTGCTTGAGTTTCTTCCCTGGCTTTGATCCAGCACTGTCCTTTGGCTCCACTGGCTGTTCAGGCTTAGTTTTGTGATCAAAATAACAGAGTCCCAGAGGCCTTCTGAAATTGGTGTTGGACCCCAAAGAAAGCCCATATACCATGGTCTGTCCCTGGGGCCCTTGAGTGCTTGGCTGTGGACAGACTCTGTGCCAGATATGGGCTGGCAGCAGACTTGGCAGTGGTGCATAGCTGCTGTCATGGGAGGCTGGGGATCAGCATGGTCTGGCTGTGCTAACCACTGCTCCTTAACAGGATGCTGCTAGGTCCTCACCACCTGTGCAGCTAACAAGCTCCCTGCAGGCACCACAAAGGTGCTGCCAGAGTTGTTTTCCATTATGCAATCCTCTTTTATGGCTCTAGAGTTATAGAGGACTTGGTTCTAGAGGGTCAGCATTTACAGGTGCTCCTGTAAAGCTTGTGTTAGTTCATAATGGCTTTATAGGAGCTTGCAATAACTCTACGAGGTATATGTTGTACCAAAGATTTCACCTAATGGGGACAACTGGTAGATCTGTAGCTGGTGCAACAAAGTGATCATAAAGTGTCATGAAGAAAATAAGACACCTAATATTGTTCTGAATAAAAGTATTGTGGTAAAAATGCCTCAGTGCATTTAATCTGCCAGGATCCTTCTATCTTCCTTTAATCTTTATTTGGATACACTCTGTATTAAATGACTACAGAGCAGAATGTCATCACCTACTGAAAGCATCAGTTTTCACTGTCCAGCTGTATCCTCAGGATGAGTAATTCAATAAAGCCTTGATCAAGCAGCTGTCCCAGCCACTTGCGATTACTGTACAATATCTTCTCCTTGTTAGATGCTGCAATGGAATCACCATCTAAATGAAGGATAACATAATTAAGTGGAGCGTTGGGTAGTATCAGAGACAGAAGGTTTCTTTTCTGGAGACAGAGCTGCTTTGCCAGAGCTGTGTGTTTTAGTTGTTGGTGATCATAATAGCAACCGAAAGGCTATAACTTTATCCCTCACCCGATAAGCAGTCTCTTAACACTAAGGAAGTTTGTGTTTTGTAAGTAGCTGATCAATGTCCTTTTTCTTTCTCTTTAAACTTGCAGAGCAGTTTATGCATTAAAAACACCTTACCCAAACCTCCCAAATTTCAGTTGAACAAATGGACTACACTGTTGTTTAGTCGATCTAGACTAAACAGCTCTGAAGTGGTCAGGGTTTCTACCCTAATATATTGCAGGTACACATAAAACTCTAACAACTGAAAAGAGAGTGAAAGGAAGGGCAGTGCATTAATTACAGCACAAATGCACCAGATATTCACTGCAGGAGCTTGACCTACTACTGTCCATTCCTGTTATAAGCTTCATACCTCGGTCCTCTTGAGGGCTCCTGGAGGGTTCAACAGCCTCACTTCTCCTGGTGATATCTTAAAAACCCCGCTGCCACTGTGACTTGAATGTGAATCAAAGCAGAGCTCTTTCCCAAGAAAGTCTTTCTATTTTTGTCAAAACTTCAAGCTTTTAATTAGGGTGAATCCCTGTTAACTCAGTCCATTGGAAAGTATGGTTGGTTTATTGGTTACATGTGCAATGCCTGGCCACCCCTATTTATACTCCTGGAAAAGATGGAAAACAACAGTGCCAGTGTGGTGATAACTAACACTGAACAACTGACAGTCTAGTATAAAAAATTTCACAGAAAGAGAGTGGATGATGTAACATGTTGGAGTGCTGGAAAGTAAAGTACTCCTGAGAAAAAAGGCAGAGTGTGGGCAGTGTAACGTGGCTTATGTCACGCTGGGCTTCACCCTTAGAGCAGCAAGTCTCACTCTAGAGGCAAAGTAATGAAGGAGCAGGACAACTGAATTAAAACCAAAAAATGCCGTGATGCTCTGCAGGGAAAAGATGGGTAGCAAGATGTGCTCTGAGTTCTAGTCTCTTATAGGAGTTATTTCATTATCCAATGACAATGCTTAATGTTATACTACAACATACAGCATATCTGCTATATAAGAAGAAGCTAATATGCACCAGGCCATGTGCCCCGCTGCTTGGTAACTCTCTTTGCTCTCAGAAACACAGTTCTTGCCTGATAAAATGACCAACTTCAAACAATAGGGTGCCTACTATTCCTGAATCTGATTTCAGTTTCCAACAGCAGTTAGCCCAAAATCTGGGATGTCCTCTTGACAAACTGTGGGTCACACATTCCTCAGGTTTAGGAATATTTCCAGTTTCCTGGACAAATGACCCAACAACTAGACCACAGTATTAAAGTTCTTTCTCTCCAGCCGTGACATTCTTGTCACTACTAACAATTCGCAAGGAGGACACTTTGCTTTAGCAAAGTTTAACGCTTACGGTACAAATATTCAGAGGAAAAATAAGATTCAATGTAGGTTTTTTAACAGTGAGCACAGTCAGCCCCTAGAATAGACAAACAATTATTGGAGCAGGTTTCCCATCACTGGAAACTTTAAAATTGACATTGGATGTTGTTCTTATAAACATGCTCCAGGTCCATCACAGCTATTGAGATGTGAGGCAGTAATTAATTCAGGGAAGCCCCACAGCCTGTCAGACTAGATGATCACAATGGTCACTTCTGGCTGTGAAATCCATGGAGTTCCTGGCCTCTGTGCTGTGAATGCCAATGAGGCTGCCAATTAGTGGACTGTTTTTAATGTGGACATGTGTTCAGTGAGAGCTGGGCTGAGACCACCAAATTAATTTTTGAATCATTAAAATGCTTCATTCCCTGAATAATGATTGTCACAAAACACAATCAGAATGTAAAACAGACAGCATCTTACTCCTGGAACAAAAAAGTGTGAGCATAAGGAAGTAGTGTAAGTATAAAGCTGTTTTTTTGCCATCTTGTCCTTTCCCATTGCTGAGTGCCACATACAATGGGTCTAATAATTCATCACATTGTTATTTTTATTCCTTAGAGTAGAAAGAACATCACTAAGACTACTTGATGGGAAAGGTTTTAGTGCTGCAGCCGAGGACAAAATATCTTAGTAGTGGTTGATCCCTGATCTCATGGGAGAGAAGATGTCTGTTCAAAAGGCAGATAAAATATGAATAGTTAATCATTCATGTGGGTTTTTGTCTCAATTTCAGGTGCACAGTATGTATTTGCTCCCACCAAAACCAGTGAGCCCATAATGGTTGTATAAATTAATGTTAGTTCTGCCATTTAAATGAGAAGGCATGAAATACAGCTACACGTTTGGTTTTAAAGAAGGCAAAAGGGGAGAAGGCTACCAAGTACCTGGAGGCTTTGCATATTAATTAACACACATGTTTAGAAACATGAGATCAGTGACTGCGTGACATGTCTCTGGTGGGGCAAGCAGGGCTCATTAGACAGCAGTGAAGGTGCTTTGTGCCTCAGGTGCAGCACAGGGCTATGAGCTTTCTCTATTTGTTTTATTTTAGCTCTGTAGGAGAGTGCTGGTGTGTGTGAGACCGAGAAGGATTCTAGCATCATTTCAGCTGCTACGGGGTGGAAATGCTCAGATGAAATGTTTGATTTCTTTCACTTAAAAAATGAAATAAAGTTAATATTATTATTTTAACAGCAAGATAGGGCATCAGTGCCAAATCTTATTTTACAATCCATCCCTTGATAACAGATTTTACCCTCTTGCCTGTGTGTTCAAAGCTCTCTAAAATGCATAGCAGAAAGCCTGCATTAAATGAGAACACTGGGTTCTCTGGATTTGGTGATCATCTGACAGGGTGCTTTGCAGGGTTGGCTTTTCTGTTTGTTTGTAAGTGAGTGCTCTCTCTCAGTTCCTGAAATGCAGAAACTCCTTTTTAATGAAATCTAATATTATTGAGCTACCTGGAAAATAAAGAGCACTTGTGATTGTCTTGCACTTGGCAAACTCCAGCTTGCAATGTGCAAACTCCTCAAAGCCGGCTGCTCTCAGAGCACCAGAATTGAATTTGCAATTACAGACTAAGAAAAGCATCCCTGGTATTTTTAAAATGATGCCCCCTAAGAATAATGGGGCCATTCACTTGTTTCCTGTTGGGCTGGTTTCTGAGAGACCTGCAAGAAATGAGAAAGCTATTTCCCTTTATTCAGACAGTTATCAGCTGTCTGAACTGGGAGCAAGAAACGGAGCAAGTCTGTGCTGCTTTCAGCCAAAGAGGTTTCCAAATATACAACACACCATCAGCAGCTCGTCTATTCTCTGTGCTAGCTTATGTAAATGCAGAGGCGGCCAGCAGTCTGGACACTGCTTGGGTGCTGCGTGGAAGAAGCTCAGCTGCCTCAGTTTGCAAAATCTCTGCCACGGAGTAACTGACCTCACTTCAGAAATCCCAATGTGAAATCCTACTGCAGGCCTTGAGAGGACTACCTCAATCAAAGCCACTCGGTGGTTCTTTTCCCAGGGCTGCCTGTGTTCTCCAGGGCGAGTTAAAATGGGCTGATCTTGTGCAGCCTTCCTGCAAGATGATTCATTTTCATTTCAACTGAGAAGATCTACTTTAAATGTTCAGTTATCACTTCCAATGTTGATAGTTTGCTTTACCTGCTCATGTGTTTGGGAAGGGTGCAGAGGAACATTTGCTTTGTTCAGTTTCTTTGAAGATCACTTTCTGGTGTCTTATAAACAACCAGTTGCCCACAGACTGCTCTGAGAAATATTTACTGGCATGATCATAACTCTTTTCATTCAAGACATTAACCCTCATTCTTGACGAAAAACAACTGCAAGATTCTCTAGGGGTGAGACTGTTTGCACTGCAGCTTCCCTGAACCCACTGCCAGCTCACAGGGTTACACAAGAGTGTTCTTTGTGCAGGGGAACTGTTAGGTGCAGTGACAATTCAGCAGCGATCTCCCTTCTGTCTGGATTTTGACAGAAAGGAAGGTTGAAGTACATGTATTGTGCACAGCATGCTTGGTGGGTGTCAGTAGCTGATGCAACCTGGATCGTATTCAGGATCAGACTTTGCCCGGCTGGTTACAACAGCAGTTTCCTCTGACTTTCACATTTACATGAGAGATGCACCTCACACGTGAGCTCTTCTACAGTCCTATCTAAAACAGAGACGTGGACCCCCCCTCACCGGGGGTTTTTGCTTGCACTACAGACTGCAAGATGGGGACAGAGTTTTCTGCCAGACCCACCTCACAGATGTGGGCAATTTCTATGATGAATCTCTGTCTCACTGAAACACTGATTTCCAGCTGATTAATCTTGTTTTTGCTTCCATCCAGTGGTTACTGGTTGAGTCTGGCAGTGTCTGTAATCACAGATATTTTGCTCTAAAGTATCTACAAAATAGTGTTTTGGAGATCACATCAACCATTCAGTTTTCTAATCCACTTGAAAATCATCCAGCAGTGAATTCATTGTGCCCCATCTAAGTTTCCAGGGTTAAAAATCCCTTATAAAACTATAGGTTTTACTTATCACAGACTAACAAAATAGCTCAGGTTAGATGAGCTCTGTCTGGGTCATCCAGCCCAACTTCCTGGTTCAGCCAAAGAAAAGAGCAAATTCATATCAAGGCCTTCTCCATGTGAGTCTTGCAGTGATGGGTATTCTACAGCCTTCCTAGGAAACACCTTCCAGCGCTGGATCACTCACTGTGCAGTTGGCCTTTCACCTGTGTCCACCTGGATGTTTTTCCTTGCTGTAATCTGTGACTGTTCCATCTTGCACCACTCCCTGTGCATCTGCAATGGTCTGGATCTGTGGCTGCTTCATGTTGTGGTAACTGGGAGACTGAGGTGCTGTGTGACTATTGTGCATTTTGGGGTGTCTTAATGGATGTGTCAGTAGCAGTAATGGTCTCAGCCCTTTTCTTCTCCTTTGGAGTGATTTGTTCAGTGAGATATTACAGCAGGACCTTGTGTAAGATTCCAAACTCGCCTTCGTGGTTACCTTAGTGTTTTTTATGGATTCCACTAACTGATCATGGAAAGTTTTTGCTTCATTTAAGGCATATCTATAAACAATAAATGGCCGTGCCGGATTTTATGAGGCATTACTGTGACTTTGCGAGAGCTAAAAACTTGTAACTCAGGAACAGAAATGGAAAGTCAGAGACTCCCTTATCCTTCACGAACCCACAGACCTGCTCACATGCATAAAGGGTTGTGACGGAGGTGTGGTTCAACCACATTTCAGTCTCTTCTAATATAAAGAAATATTGCAACCCTATTAAAACAAAAAATAACCTGTGGTCAGCTGGTGTTTTTCTAACCAATTCAGTTTTCATTGTGGTAGACTGTAGGCGGAGCATCAGTGTATCTCAGATCCTGCTTAAGAAGTCCTGAAGTGTTCTAGTACTCTTGAGCAGAGAGTTATTTGGGGGGTGGAGGGAATTCAGCCATTTTTTAACACAAACCCTGATATTCTTAATGGTTTTTAACCCCCACAAGGACTAGGAAATGGCCTAGGAAACCACTTGTTCTGCTGTAGCATCAAAGCTGGACATCTAAAATTTTATGTCTGTAAAAAAACCAGTGCAAATTGCAAAGACCCGTATGGGCTGGCTAAGGTTAGAAATGACAAAGACCCTTATGTGCTAACTAAGATTAGACAGCCCCTGGCTCAGTCCTAGATTATCCATATTTTTCTCCTGTTATTAATGGCAACTAATTCTTCATCCTGCAAGCCCTATCTGTAAAGTGTTAACGTTTCTGCCCCTCTATTTGTAGAGATAAGCAGGCTCTTTTAACCAAGCAGCCTGTGTTCCACTATCTATACAAGTTCTGCTTGGTTATTAGTACATTTTCCAATTAAAGGGGACAAGCCATTTCCTGCTGGTTTCTGGCCCAAGCAAATCCACACATTTGAAAACACTTGAACTACTCTTCTTTTTTCCCCAGGTTGCCTCAAGCAGAGAAGCAAATACATTTTTGATTGAGGGGCACCTGTTGGGCTGTGGGAGGGTGACTGAACAGCACCCACCTGAAAGGCATCAGCTTTAGTCTGAGGTGCACCAGGAAGGAGGGGCTGGTGACAGTTTGCCATCTATAACCGTAGTTGCACTCCCCAAGCAAGCAGAGATATCTAAATGCATCTATGAAAACCAGTTTCCCACGCACACCAATAAATGGCAGTGGTTCTTGGTTCTATGGGTAATGCTGGTTCCCCAGGTATCCGCTTCTACCAAGAGTTTGAAAGAAAATTACAGCAATATGATTAGCAAACTCATTAGATTCAGATGAGAGAAATATTCCACCTACAGTGTTTTCAGTGCTCTACTTCAGCACCCGGTTGCAGCACCAGATTGCAGCACCTTGAGAAGCCTCAAATCCTCCTCTCAACTTCGCAGCATAATCTAATAAAAGGTAATTTGGATTTATCTTTTACATCTGTATCTTTTTAGTGGTACTGGCAGCAGGTATGTGTGCATGCTTTGATACGATTGACTTAGGCTAAGAGGATCCTCTGATCCGCCTTCTCTCCCTAGGAAAATCCTCTGCAAGCTCCCCTGCTATCTTCACCTCTCCCAGCATCTTCTACCAGTTGTCTTGTTGTTCCTGCCCTCTTGCAAATCCCAAAATTAAAAACAACTGATGGGGACTTCTATCTAACCCAAACTGGGTGACAAGGTGAATTCTAAACCCTCTCTGTGCTCACAATCCATTGCATAGTGTCTTGTCAGGTTTTTGAATCTCGCTATACTGTCTGAAGTTGCTATACTGTCTGGAAAGGTAGGAGAATCTTCCAATGGCATCCTTGCTCTGCGAGGGTGATAAAGCAAAATGTAAGGGTCTGTGGGGTAACTGAGTGGGTCCGTTCTTCCTTAAACGCGGTTTGCAGTTTCAGTGTCAGCTGTCAATACATGGAGGCCAATGCACTAACTGAGCTGCAATTCAGACCCTGCATTACTTTGTCCTCTGAGACATCTTCTGTAAGAGGAGCAATTGATTTCTGTTATCACACATCCAGGTAAACTGGTAGCTGTGTGCTTGTAATTCCCTCCCATAGCCACTCCACAGCAGCTCTTCAGAAACAAATAACCAGCTCAAACACATTCTTGTTGCTAGTGATGACAAGTGGGATGACTAAAACTCAGAGTCAGACTTTTCTACTGTAGAATGATGGGACAGTAGCAAAACAAAGCCCGTTACAAAAGGAGTGAAGGGGTTTTCGAAGAGCATTTCTAGCTTTTACCAGTCATCTTGGAGACACTTTGTAGAGCTGTTTGTTACTACATTTACAAGAGGAACCAATTCTGTCCTTTCCAGTGCTGCACTTCAGTACAGTATGGTATCATAAGCACAGCTTTTTGTGCTGGAGGAAGTGGCAAATATGTGGCTTCTTACATATAGGGATGAAGAGGTCTAGCATGGCTGTTCCTGATGGATGGGCAGGGAGCTCCCCACAGTGGGCATGACCTATGGAGCTGGCTCCCTTCTAATTGAAACAGGTCTGTGGAAGTGCCTGACATGGTTTGAGTCAGCTGGGCATGAGGCAGGAGTAGAGCACTTTGGAAATGATTCATTAAGAGAAGCGAGATCTTCTATACCAGAATGATTTAGAAACCATATAATAAAGAGTATAAATACAAGGTAACTCCATCAGTGTGTTAATGGTCCCACCTGTCTGCAGTAGTGAAATACTCTCTATTCTGTTCTATATACGAATTTGCTGGTCTCAGATTAGCTTCTAATGAACCATGTCTGAGTGTTCAGATGAGCAAAGGTATTCAAAAGAGACCTGTAGTTGCCAGATGACTGTATTCTGATGGCCAAAATTCAGACTCAGCTGTTTTGTCTTCAGAGATTCTATTTAGTACTTAGCTCTGCACATTCAAAAATGGAGAGAGGAGCTGTGTTGCGAGATGAGACAGCTCTTACTGCTGTTAACAGACTGAGAGTGTGAGGTGTCTGCATGGTTTTCAAGAATGTAGTTGTTCAGAAAGCTGTGGGTTTTGTCATCCGTAAGGTCTTTATAATGAGACTTCTCTTGCACCTGTGGAGGTCAATGTGATTCTGCTTGGAGTGGGCTTAGACCTTTCTACTCGCAAACCTCTGAGGCACTTTCGGTGCAGAGCACCCAGGAAAACTACTCAGTATTTGTCCACAGTATGAAGGGGGGACTGAAGTCAAAACATTGTTAGTATATAATGAGGGCTCTGTAGTGCTGCCACACGTAATCCATTCTGATCAACAGCAATGAACTCTGCAGTCTGCAGTGCTTTAGGAAATGAGATCAACTTGTAAAAGCTGCTGTGTAAGTAGCTATCAAAATTTCAAACTGTATTTACCACTTTGACTTCAGTGGAGTTTACTTGTGCCTGGCCTAGGGAGGGAGAATGTTTATTTCTGTGTGAATAAATAGTTTTTTGTAATTCTATAAAGAAAAGTTGCTTTGTTTCTGCAATTCTCTGTAGCCCCAATGCAGGGTGACCCTTGCTTTTCTCTGTAGGAAGCTTTGGATTGATCGTGCAACTTTTATCTGTGTGGGTAACGCATGGCAGAAGACAAACTGCCTTCCTAAGGGGCAGGTGTCCAGCTCTTTTAACCTCCTCTGCCTTTTAAGGTCAAATATTCTTAGCTCACGTACTTTGAGGGAACAGGTGGAGATGGTTTTTGTTGTGCAAGTTAAATGTGTTTTTGTGTAAAAAAACCATTTATTTAAGAAACATTCTAGTCTGAGTTTGGATCACATGTAACATACTGGGTGAAAAATGGGTGTCTGCAGGATCACATTGCAGAGTATTTCTCTTCATGTCAGGATAGTTCTGTATGTCCATCATCCTGGGTCTTTTACTGTCATGGCTCTGTGACAGAACCGTGAGGCAGCATCTGAGTGAAAACACTTTAAGAGTTCACCAGATTCTGACTCATTCCTTACTGTTTATAGCATAAAATGTAGTTCTAGTAAAGTTATTGTCATCACAGAAATATGACTTCAGATGGGTAATCAACAGAGAAGAGACAGATGGACCTCTGAGGAACAAAGATGTTGATTTTTATATCAGAGTGTCCAAGTGGAGGGAAGATAAAATAGAGGTCTTTGGGCAGAGCTTTGTCAGGGAAGCTGAACACTTCTCAAAGTATCCTGTGAGCACTCAGCTGCTTCAGAGAAGGTGTGTTCGTTTCATGACAGCTACCAAATTTAAGTCTGTTTTTAATAAATCTGATGGCTGCCAGGGGGTTTTGTTCATGACTTCATATCCCAAGGATTTCTTAATCAATGTTTCCTTTCAAGCTATTTAAATAATTCCTTTGTAGTTTGCTGCAGGGACCACGAATAAACAAAACTGTGAAGTGTAAATGTTCTGTTAGTTCTAGTTTCTGAACCATGTAATTACATGGGAAGGTAACCAGCAGACAAGATTACGAATCATGTGATGACTACGTTGTACTTCCACAGTAAGCAAAAATATAGAAGAATTCTGCAGTCTTACATCTGCCTGATCTACCTCTGCTCTGCGCTGTATGTCTGCTAAGGACTCGCTTTGCCAGATGCCAGCATCCTTTACACCCTTCTCTCCTTTCATATCTGCACTGTTCTCTCCTTTGGTTTTCCACCTCTCTTGCAGTTTCTTTGCCAAGAGTTTAGGAATGAGAACTGCCTCTGAAACAGTCTATTTGTCTTCAGACTCTAGCAACCCTCCACTGCTTCATGCCAGCTGCAAATGCTTGTCTGTCCCCTCTCCTTCCTTACTTTCCTTCCCTCCCACGGTTGATCATTAAGCGCTCACGACTCTCACAAATGCTGTGAGCATGGAGTGGAGGGTGCAGTTTCCTGGTTCTCACATACCAAGTCCTTGTTGGTGTGCGGCTCTGCTTGGGGCAGGAGTGCTCCTTGCTGTGAATTCTGTGAATGGAGCTATGGAGGGATTAAAATCCGCATGAGGCATCAATGTAATTTTTACTGGCAGGAGAAGGATTTGATCACTACGTGACATGCCAGCCATATGACAGCACTCAAACAGGTCCTGTCAATAAGCTGCTATGTGTCAGTGCCCTTATTTATCCTTTCAGGGCATATATCCATTTACATTATCTTCATCTGAAAGAGAGAACAGGATTACTGAATAGAAAAGTTCATGCTGGTAGCCAAGAGAAAGGGAAACAAAAGACGAGGATCCCTGCACACGCGCATGTCACAGTAGGAATTTCTGCTTTTTAGGTTAAAAAACCTCTGCAAATGTGTTCTAAAATGTAGATGGAAAATGAGATGTGCACTAGGACTTGAGGCACTGCTGTCTGACTACTCAAGCCTTAAGTAGCTAATACCCTCAACTGTGGAGCTGCCCCTCCAAGTCATTTGCCTGATTTTCTACCACAGCTCCAGTTCAGCCAGTCACCTAAACATATGCGCAATTCCAAGCCTGTATTGTTAAGAGATTAGAAGGCAATTACAGCTTGTCCAGCGTCCTCAGACATGGTCAAATCCATTCGCTTCATCACAGGCCTCTACAATTAGCTGTATCTAACCGAGGGAGAACTTCGGAACTGCTGGACCCCAGTTCTGTGCAGTGGTGAGACCTGTGTGAGACTCATCCTTGTCCCCCACACACATTTGTCCCCTCAGGAGGGACTTTTGTATGTACAAGGCAGATGGCAGTATAACAATGATCAGGATGTGGGGGTACCTGGAGGCTGGTCAGGTCTCTGGGCAGAAGGGCTAAAAGGGACAGGTTCCAGAAAGGTGTTACCTGAGTCATCTCTTCCTTCTTTTCAAGACAGACTGCAGTGAAATTTGCATGTAAAGGAGAACATTAACCAAGTAATTGAAAAGACAGCATTAGATGACAATTGAGACACTTGAGAACAGTGAAGACAGGGCTGCAACTTCTTTTGAAGTCCTTCCTTTCTCTCTCCTACTTTTTCTTTGAGATTGCTCAGGTCAGTCACAGTGATGTCATGCACCCAGAGTTTCAGATGTCCGTTTGCTCTCTATTTGCAGCCATGTTTCATACTGAAGGAAAACAGACATCTCTGCGAGAGCCTGCTCCTGTGCACTTCATCAGGACTGCTTGAGAAAACGGTGGTGGTGAGGGACACAAGACTCTGTGTGAAATAAGCTGTTTGACAGTGAGAGTGACACCCTGAGTGGGTTGGTGTTGCTCCTCACAATATTATTGAAAGGCTTTGGCAGCTCAAACTGTCGTTCAACTAGTAGGCAGGTACCTAAAGTTGCCTACCTGTGGGTCATCAAATAAATGCAGAACATTGGCCTCATATATTATTTTATGGTGTAAAAAATACAGCAAGTGAGCTGCAGAACCTTTTCTGAGCAACCAGCTGAATCACAGGAACAAAACTGTTTGTAGCAAACAAGGAAAGGTCATTTGACTCACTCAAGCTCATTAGACCTGTTTAGTATTGGCCTTATCCAGCAGTGAGTAGATAGTTGCACAGCTTTACCTCCAATCCTTTGTCTCCCAGACCATGCTTTACATCTCTGTCACATCTCTGTCTATCCTCAGTGAGCTCCTTTGGAAAACATACAGGGGGAAAAAAGCACTAAGAGACTAAATGCACAAACCTTGGGTAAATAGGGTAGGATGCTCTAATTGCTGACCTCATCATGTCGGACATTTTATGCATTACAAGTGATATGTATTTGAATCAAAGCACCATCAGACAGCTGAAAACCCACTTGGAGGGTCGAGTCTTTAGTTGGAAATAAAATCTGGGCCATTTACTAACTTGTTTGTTGAAGGACTGCTGCTCCGATCAGCAGCTAGATCAAGACAGCTGTGCTAGATCAAGCCTGAGGTCCATTGGAGTCTCCATCCTGTCTTTAGTGCTGAATGAATGCTTATAAAAGAATAAGAAGTCATCAAGCACGTAAGATACTTCTTAGTGGTCTCCTAGCCTCCATCTTGCCTTCTTAGGTTGCAAGCCCCTAGGCTGGGTTTTATAAGTTACCAGCACTGTGGTGTCACCCCTGCGTGCACTAAGCACACATAGAATATCTGTGCCTGAGCAGACAAACCTCTTTCTGAGATGAAACCTGTAAAATTTTACAGGGACAGTGAGGGTCATTTCTGAAAGTAGAACAAAATGACAAAAAGCTTGTTCTGCTCAGACTGGGAGTTTTTCCTTCTTTCCCTGAAAACCATTAAAAGAAGTGTCTTTACCCTCAAGTGTGTCTTTGCCCCTATGAAATATCAATAGTAATTTTTCCCACTTGCTTATCCACAGTCATCTCTTTTTCTTTTTCTCTGAAGTCTTTAGGGATCTCGTTCAATGTGCAGTAGGTGAGGGGAAGATTTTGGTAAAAAAAGCAAAAACAATGTTGAAGATATTTTTATTAGAGCGATCTTTCCTGTCTTCGTTATATCACTGATCTTCACAGGGAGAGAGGTCTGAGAGTTGTTGCATTAGGTAGCTGCTCCTCTCTCTGTCTGACCTCTTTCTGATTTTCGTCACATAGAAAACTTCTCTCCATGAGCTGATGCCCTCTGTGGAGGGGCTCCTCAGGAGGGTCGTGGCATAGTGATCCTCTTGTGCCTCCTGCTGCTTCTCAATGAGTTGAAGTGCCTGGGCAGGCAGAAGCCATGTTTGTGCTCCCTCCTCCTACTGCACCCTTTGTCCTCCTCTTCCTTGTCAGCCTACACACCCTGCTCTCTGCCTGAACCTAACTGTACCTTGTCCTGCCACAAGCCTGTCAGATCAAGATTGTCAATCTAAGATGACAGTCTCTTGCACTGTTTTTGTCACAGGCTCCCCTGGATGGTCAAGAGCCCCATCCTAGCATGGTCAAGGATACAGCCATAGAAAAGGAGCTATCTGGGGCCTTACCTCACATGGAGCAACACACAAAGAAAGCGCTGAAGCCAGGCTGCCTTTTCCAGATACAGTGGGACACCAAGGTAATTTCTACAAGCACAAGGAGAGAGCAGAGTACTCTAGTCATGCCACCACAAGGTCTGTAGCTATGTCAGCAAATGTCAGTTCATGAACATTAATACTGAATTTGAATGTCTTGGTATTTGAAATCTAAATGTCAGGAGTTTGGAGAAAACATTTTGCTGTTGACACAAGCACTGACTGGACATCTGCAAACGGAACGTCCCTCGTCACAAAATACCTGTGCTGTGGCAGTTGGTTTCGACACAGGCAAAGACAGCAGTGCTGAGGTGAATAACTGTTATTGAGGGTCTCTGTGTTTTGTGATGCAGTTTTAAAGGGTGTTTGCTTCACTTTTTTTTACTGAAAAGACTGTTGAAGGAACAAGAATCACTCTAGAGGTAACAATGGTATCAAGTACCAGATGAATCAGAAACGTGACTCACTCAACATGAATGAAAGAAGGGAGCCCATGAGGTTTAACACTGCAATCACAGCCACTGAATTCTTTCAAGTTCTTTCAATTTTGTTCTGTTTCTTTTTATTTAATCAGTTTTATTTTGTTTCTACTGACTGTCATGAGAGGTTGTATAAAATGTTCTTGGGTGCCAAACCTCAGGGCTCTGTGTTTCAGCCTCATTGCACAAATCTTCTTACAGTCTTTGGGGCTGATTGGAAAAGTGGTTCTTCTGTGCTCTCTTTGCCGAGTTATTCTCATGTGCTTGAGTCTGTTGGGGATCATTAAGAGAAAAACCTTGTTTGGCTTGTATTTCACTGTGAAACAGCAAGTGATTCCAGTCCAAAGAGTGAATGAGACTACTGCTGTATGTATGAGGTATGGCATTTTCTCTGCTCTATGCCATCTGAGTCATGTTGGCTTAGCAGAGATGTCCCTTGTCCTTTGCAGATGTGTAGAGAGGGGAAAAGTTCCCTACCCACCTCTGCATATCTCTTGCTGTCAGTGGCTCAGGAGCAGCCTGTTTCTACCACCAAGGGGCCAAATGAGCAGCTTGTGATATCTGAAGAAGGTCGTCATGACTTTTTCTATACCTGCTGGCACTGGATGGAGTTGCTTAGATGACTGATGGGGAAGGGAGCAGCTGGTCCCTTGAGACTGCAGCTGGAAGTGAGTTTGTGGCTGGTATCAGGGGTAGGAGAAAAACAAAGAAAGGGAATGAGACAGCTGTGAAGCAAAGAAAACTTCTCAGCATGGAGCAGAGACTGTGTATTGGAAAACCAAAGCAGGGCACAAAGACTTCAGGTTAGATGAAATATCCATCCTGATATTGTGGAGAATTTAGCACTGGAAAGAGTGACAGCTTAATACTCTAGATACAACACAGCATCCTAGTCTCAGTGGCACTGTACTTTAAGCTGGCTGCTTTGATGACACCCTTCCTGCTAAATCCTTAGTTCGTAATGCACAGCCTGCTCATTTATAGAAACCAAATGCAGTATCTGAACCTTCAGGCAAGAAAGAATTGCCATGAAAGTTACTGAGACAGTGAAGGATTGATGATTGCTGCTGGTGGTCACAGAGATAATAGTGTCACCATGTAATCGTTTAACCAATTTTCTAGCAGGACAAACCATGCGTGGTGGTGGTCCTGCTAACTCATCAGCTTTGTGTTTTGGGAGTTTGGATCCCTGATGGGGAAGCTGCAGGAAGACCTGGGAACATAAGACTTTCCTTTTTCCCCACCTGAACTGATGTAGACAGAATACAGATTGCATGACCGCCTTCCCGGATTGCCTGGGGTTTTGCTATGAGGAATAAATATTAACACTGCTTTCTCTCAAAGTTAGTAATTAGCAAGAAATAGTCTTAGTTTCTACAAACCAGCAGTTTTTTAGGAGGTGGTAATATGACAAGGTTCAGCGTTGCATCGGCCATGTAGAGATGAAATCCATTGTAAAGGGAATCGGGTGGAAAGCCCCGTCCGTGTTGCCTGCTAATGACAGCAACACTTTGCCATGCTCATTCTCAGAAAGATTAAAAGGAGTTGTAGGGATGGTTTATAGGTATATAAAGTTATTTGCAACAGTTTGCTTCCCTTCTTTCAAGTTCTGTAGGCTGTTGCACAGGGTTCAGTCAATTAGGGCTTTGTTTCTGATGGTGAGTGCCGTTGCTATGGATATTACACAGCATGGGAATAGCTGGTTGCTACCGCAAATAAGCTTCTTGAACAACAGTTTAAGGAGTAAAATGGCCCTTCTTTGCAGTTGGGGAAAAAAAAGAATAATAAATTTCTTAACTCCTTACCTTCAGAAGACTGCAGCTAAACTAAGGAAATAGTCGTACCTGGGATTTGGTTTGAAGGCAACTCTTTGAACCAAGAACAGGCCAGTTCACGGCTGTCATGAACAGGAGTGTGTTGCAGTTTAGGCAGATTTTGATGCTTCATATCAATAAAAATCATTACTGACCTAAAAGTTAGGCCACCACAGGGTAATAGTGGCTCAGTCTAGTAATTTCTGTAGACATTGGGATGAGGCAGCAGCAAAATGCCACTGCGGCAAAAACATTTACTTTTCAAAGAGGAAACAGGAGTTAAGGCAGAGTAAGCAAGATCCTCGCTGAAACACTCTATTCAGCTGCTATACTTTATAAAGCATGAAAAGGACTACATGCAGCCATAATCCTCTACACGGATGTAAAATCATAAAGCTGACGTGCTTAAGTCAGTCTGTGCTGTGAGAGCTGAAAACTTTGACAAAACCACCTTGTCCTCATGGTGCTCATTAAAGATGGAGGATGCTTTAGCGCTTTCAGACAGCACAGCCAGGACTTGCTCGTCTTATATCAGTTGGATGGCAAAATGCACATAGGAGCAGGTTTCTGAAGAGCTTTATGGTGAACTAATCCTTCCTCTGAATGGATGTTTACTGCCAACATTAATAATTGAGCTGCACCAAAGACAGGAATTTATGAGACTTCAGGTCATCAAATTCATCTGCTGGCAATTAAGGAAGCATGTCTGACCTCAGCCTTAGGAAAGGGCATGCCTGGCTGGCGGCTGCTCCCAGCCCTCTGCTGCTCATGCTGACTGCAATAGAAGACATAACAGAGTGTCAGCGCCACAAGCATTTCTTCATCTCACCCGCAAAACTTTGGCAGTGAACCCATTACGAGCCATCCATTCAAACTGCCTTGTTCTGCTGATTGATGACCCACCTCAGCAGTTGCAGAGCCTCCAGCCTCTGGTCTTCCTATTCTGATATCAGCTCCTCTGCACTGTGGCCAAGTTCATTAAGTCAGTGCATAACCTTATTTCTTTTCCTTCCTCTTCAGCCCTGTTACACCAGCTCTTTAGAAAGGGACAGGGAGGGGAAAAGACACAAGTGTGACCCATAAGATGTGGTGGTGATCCACCCTCCAGTTATGGACAACTTTCTCACTGGTTTATTTTCACTCCTATAGTTAGACCCAGGAGAATGACTCTAGTTTGCCTTCTTCTCAAAGTGGTTCCCTCTGCCATTGGTGCCAGCAGTGCAAATCTGTGGCAGTAATTATGGTAAATCTCTTTCTCAGACATTTTGCCTTTCTCTTTCATCTTGTTTATCTTGGCGACAGCTGGTACTGACTGGGTGAGAACTCTGAACAGGAGGACACAAGTTGTATGAGAACAGGAACAGCTCACCTTCATAAGGCAAACACATGCACTCGGTGTTACTTCCTTTGTCGCGTGAAGACGAGTTCCCTGTTCAGTGACATTCTTACCAGCCTGTCTTGTTACGTACGCAAGACACGCTGTGATGTGCTGGAGTAGCAGACATTGCCTCTTGTGCAAGCTACTGCCTGCAGAGCTTTCAGAAATCTGTGTGAAGACTCAAACTCAGGTTGATCTGCTGGAGGATAGGGAGGAACTGCAGAGGGAGCTGGACAGGCTGGAGTGAGGGTCTGAAGCCAACAGGATGAATTTTAAGAGAGCCAAGTGCCAGGTCATGCCCTTTGGTCACAACAACCCCCAGCAGCACTACAGGCTAGGGGCAGAGGGGCTGGAGAGCTGCCTGGTGGAGAAGAATCTGGGCCTGCTGGTTGACAATCAGCTGAACAGGAGCCAGCAGTGTGCCCAGATGGCCAAGAAAGCCAACAGCATCCTGGCCTGGATCAAGAATGGTGTAATCAGCAGGAGTAGGGAGGTGATGGTGCCCCTGTGCTCTGCAGCCGTGAGACCATACCTTGAGTACTGGGTCCAGTTTTGGGCACCTTGGTATCAGGACATTGAGGGGCTGGAGCAGGGCCAGAGAAGAGCAACAAGGCTGGAGAGAGGGGTGGAAAACAGGGCCTATGGAGAGCAGCTGAGGGAACTGGGGTTATTTAGTCTAGAGAAGAGGAGGCTGAGAGGAGACCTTATTGCTCTCTACAGCT
>JAOXOE010027240.1:0-18960 GCA_028565055.1 Phoeniculus purpureus
GCACTGGAATGGGCTGCCCAGGGTGGTGGTTGAGTCCCCATCCCTGGATGTGTTTAAAAGTCACTTAGATGTAGTGTGGGGGATGTGGTTTAGAGGTGAACTTGTAGAGTAGGGTTGATGGTTGGACTTGATGATCTCAAGGGTCTTTTCCAATCTGAATGATTCTATGATTCGTATGTCTTCATTTTTGGAAATCTTGCCTTCAGAAACACCAGGTAAGCGTCAGGTTGTCAGGGGGTATCTATGACTGGACTAAACATTGGGGATAAAAACTCTAGCTGCATGCTACATCTGTGTAGAATGGCTATGCTCTACACCAGTGGGAGCTGGATGCCTGTGGCTTTTTACAAGCGTATCCTTTCAGGTTTATCATTTGGGAGCACAATCAAATATTAGGGATATGCAGGGAGGTCACCATGGAGGCAAGAGTTATTTCCCACACACCTCTAAGTCATAGCTGTTTATCAAGGCTGGCCACAGCAAAGGGGTTAAGCTTCCAAAGATGTAACTACGACTAGAAACCAGGAGCACCAGTTGTAGATATCTACTACTTACTGTAGCCAGCTCCATGTCAAGAGAGTAAGAAAATTTTTCAGAAGTTATCCAGAAAGTGGTGTTGAAAGTGGTTTCCTGGAAACACATATCACATATTTGATTTTTGCTAAAAAACCCAACACCTCAGCTTTGTTCAGTAACAGTCTAACAAAAAAAGATCATGTGGACTGTGCTCCTTTGATTGTCCTCTTATTGTTTCTTGGTTTCCGAATTGCATAGAGCACTTTTTCCCCTTCATTCAAGCTTCAAAGGACCCTTTTGACAATAGGTTCAGACAAAAAAGACTAAGTTTCAAGTTGGCTAGTGTGAGGATTTTTAATTTCCATCTACCTCACTTATCTTTATCACAGCGGTTGCCCAGAATTTGGAGAGCAGAAGATTGTGTCAAACGAAGAAGATAACAGAGCCAGTTGATACATTAATGGAATATATTTAATTATTAAATTGAGTAAAAAGAATAAACCTTCCCGTCTATAAAGATGTGTTCTCCTGAAGACAAGAATAATCAACACCAGGAAAGGAGCTCCTTGCAGGTACTTCTCACAACCTGTCTGGGCGATGGCTTTTCCCAAAGCTCTTGGTCAGAGCTGTGATACCTTTCCATCCTCATAATCTCCTTTCATGGTGGTCTGGTTCTTCCTAGAAAGCCTATTTATCCAGGAAGTTCAAATTCTTAAGCTAGCTGTGGCTCAGCTTAGTGTCATAACTGATACACCATAACCGATGTACCTGTTGTCTCCTAAAGAAATGGTATCACACAAAACATGCCCTCTGCTCCACCAAAAAGTTGCCAGGATTAGCTTTATGGAGAGCTACAGAATTACTTACCAAGCACAGGTAGGTGTACAGGTAGGTGCTGGCTCAGGCAAATTAAATGTGCTCGGGTTTATTTTAGCCATATAAATACAAGCCAAACTGCACACCCATGCATGTAAGTGCACTGAACCAATGTACATAGTCGCTCACATACTTTGTAGGAACAGTATTTTCCTACAGTTACACTCATATACACCAGCCAGTTGAGTTCATCACTTTTTTATTTACTGTTTTGCCACCAGAGAGAAGTTGTAGATGTTAAAAATCTACTAAACCCAGAAGAGAAGAAACTGGTGGTTGCTGGGCATGTTGTCTACAGCTGGTGAGGAAGATGGATGTTTGTGTGTATTTGGTGGGACAGGGAGGAGAGGATTTTCTACACAGATGTGCCCCATCACAGAAACATTAATAAAAACTGAAAGAGAAAATTCTTCTTCTAACAGGACAAGGATGACCTCTTATCAATACATTCTCACCAAAAACTGTCCTCTAGGGAAGGTCCTTCTCCTGTTTCCCAGTCTAAGGCCTCCTGTTATGAGATAGCTGTAAGATTTTATGATCAGATAATGTAGTCCAGGATGGTAAACGCCCGTATTCCTCACTTTCCCACCATTTCTTGTCTCTCTCCTAAGGAATCAGAGAATGGACAAATCCCATTGACGTAAATGCTGTGGGGTAGCAAAAACGTTTGCCAGCAGGCCATGCTCTGGAATGGCAAGTATGCAAGAATTAGCATCTATAACTCTCCATAAACATGGAGGTTAATCTCCAGGGTTTACAAGACTCTAAATGTGTTTTAATAGGACAATTTGCTTTGCACAGGACCCATCCAACACTTGACATTATCAGCAAAGTTTACCAGAAGGTAAAGTGAGAGAGGGTAATAGTTCAGATGCACAGCCAGGGCTCTAATGAGAATGCCAAAGTCAAAGTAATAAATGGATTTGCAAGGATAATGCCTTCCCAAACGGCTGAAGAGCATTCCAAGTCTGCAGGGACAGTTGGAAGAGCTGAGAGAATCACATTCAGACCCTGAAATCTGAAGAAACGGACGCAGTCACCACGCTTGCAGTGTGACACGATACACTGCTTAGACCCGCGAGCTGCCAGCCTCAATCAGCTTGAGCTCTGCTCCTTCGGCAGTCCTGCTGAGAAGACCAGCGCTACCCACAGAGTCTGGGTCTGCTGAAAGTGAGTGATGGTGGTCAGTTAAAACTGATGACTGTGGGGACGTCTGCAACAAGAAAGGAAACCAGGCCTGGAACAAACCTGCTCTTCTTCACTAAGGACAAGAACTTCCTTCTAGTTTCCTAAAGCCAAGTGAGGTGAATGCTGCCCTAGGTTTATTCAAACCTTGGGTGTCTGCTTGACTCAAGTAGATTCTGCCTCTGCGGTCAGAGCAAGCCATCAGCTCCAAGTACAATGTGGTTTCATTTTGGAGAATATTTTTTTAGATTAAAGATCTTAACCTCATCATTATTATCCAACAAACACATACAGAAGGCAAAATAAGACTTTGCCAGTAAGCGACCAGTTAGGTTCGAGTTAATGTATTCTTTCAGTGCTTTTCACCCAAAACTGAACAGCAACAAGAAAATAAAGGTGCAAATATCAAGAAGTGACAGGTTTCTGTTAAATCAATATCAGAATTAGCCAGAGTATCCTAATGAACATTATGAATTAATTAGACTTTCAAAGAATGCTTCATTTGTTTTATTTCTTTCATGCTAATTAGCACAGAACATTGACCCAAGTTCTCTCTCCATGCCTCTGTAAAGACCTGAGGGGGCTTTTTGGAGGGAGCCAGCCACTATCTTACCTGCATTCGCTGGTGTCTCTGCTCATCAGATGGCACAGTATCATTGGCGTGTGGGTAGATTAGCAGTAAAGGGATTATTGCTTCATTAGAATAATACAATTGGCACTGAGACAGACCGTCTGCTGCACTACATGAGAAGCAGTTAGAGACTTCACTTCATAAGCAAAATTACCACTGGCCTCTTCAAAATGCCAAAAGCAGCTATCATTAGATTGTAGTTCGGCTGGCCCTTGGCATTTTGCTTACAGGGGCTGCAGCAGCCTGAGAAGTCTCTGTCTCAAGAAGAAACTACTTTCCTGACCTGTTGGAGCAAAGGGGCAGCAAACAAGAGAAGATCAGACCACTCCTTTATCACAAATCAGGAAAAACATCTTTATAGACCAAAGGACACTTTGCAATTACATAGTTAGTTGAGAACAGTGTCTGATCCTTCAGAAACACGAGCTTGACATGGACATCCTCTCTGAAATCTGGGAGTAAGATTCCCGTGGCTGGAAGGTTTAAATGTACCAAGGTCATCTACCTGGACTTGTGCAAAGCGTTGGACACTGGCTCACATGACATCTTTGTCTCCAAAATAGCAAAACATGGATTTGATAGATGGACCACTCAGTGAATAAGAAATTGGCTAGGTGGTCACATTCAAGGAGTTGCAGGATTGACTGTCCAGGTGGAGATCAGCTAGGAGTGGTGTTCCTCAGGGGGCTGTTCTGCATCCAGTGCTTTTTAACATCTTTGTTGGTGACTTGAACAGTGGCACTGAGTGCAGCCTCAGCAAAGTAGTCAATGACACCAAGCTGTGTGGTGTGGTCGATACATTGGAGGGAAGGGAGGCTGTTGAGAAAAACCTTGACAGATCCTACACCTGGGTTGAGGCAAACCTAGGTACAAATATATGCTGGGTAGTGAATGGATTGAGAGCAGCCATGAGGAGACGGACTTGGGGGTGTTGGCAGATGAGAATTCAACATGAGCTGGCAACATTTTTGATTTCAGCCCAGAAGATCAACTGTGTCCTTGGCTGTATGAAAAGAAGCTTGACTACAAGCAGGTCGAAAGAGGTGATTCTCCCCCTCTGCTCTTGTGAGAACACATCTGGAGTACTGCATCCAGTTCTGGAGTCCTCACCATAAGAAGGACATGAAACTGTTTGAGGAAGTGAAGAGAAGGGCCAAAAGGATGATTAGAGGGTTGGAGCACGTCTCCTGTGAAGACAGGCTGAGGCAGTTGGTTCTTCTGTTCAGCCTGAAGAACAGAAGACTCCAAGGGAACCCTATAGCAAGTCTCCAGTACCTGAGGGGGACCTACCAGAAAGCTGGAAAGGAGCTTTTTACAAGGGATTCTAGTGATAGGATAAGGGGAAAAAATTCCACACTGAAAGAGTATAGATTTAGATTAGATCTTAGGAAGTATTTAAGGCCAGGTTGAAGAGGGCCCTGGAGGTTGGAGATGAGCAAACTGGTCTAGTGAATATCCGTGACAATGACAGGGGGCTTGGAACTAGATGATCTCTGATGTCCCTGTCAACCTAAGTCATTCTATGATCCTATGATGTCAACATTTATTGTGTATTTCAAAGAGGATCAGCTGCAAGGAGCATTTGCACTCTTGGTGAAGAGTTGGACTGTTGCCGAGTTTTTAGCAACCTAGGAACAAATGTTGTCCTATTGGTATGAATTAGAGCCCTCAAAAATGATGTCTAAGATGATACAGCCAGCATCAACTCCACAGCTAACAGGGAAGAGTGAATTTAGCTCCGTGAATTACGATGCATAGGGACAAAGAACTACATTGTCATGGGTGCTGCAGCCCCCACAGTGCCAGTGAGAGACATCCCATTGCATCTTCTGACACACTTAGGGCACATGCAGGCACACAGAGGACATAGCATAACTTAAATGCATGCAGTGTGTAAGATGCAGTATGTAAAATCTGGTGTGCAGTATTCTATCTTGTGGATTTGTTTTTTTCTTTACAAGTAGCCAGCAGATCACAGAGTGCAAAGCTGCTGCACAGACACAAGCCATCACGGTTGGATCGTGTTTGTTTGCATCGTCACCACATAGCCCCAGCCAGGGTTGTGTATTTAGAAAAGCCTGGCTTCAGAAAACTGCAAACATGACACGGAAAAATTTGAAGAGAGGAATTGTGCGTGACTGGCAACACCTTAATGACAGCAGATCTGAGGCAGCTATGATTTAATGAATCCTCTTTTGTGAGGAATGCCTTTCACCACTGACTGTTGGTGTCTGGTAAGGCTTGAGGTGGGTCAAACCTTTGCTTATTGCTGGCTATTCGTGAGGGTGGGACCTCTGATGCCTACTAAGTTGAGAACCTTTGCCAAAGACTTAAGACCAGAGAACTCACTACTCAAAGAAAGAGTAAATTGGTGGTAATGAATATGAATTTCAGGCTTGACATTCTAGCAGTATGGAAAGAAGAGGGCACAAGTAAACATCTATGGTCAGCAGGAGTTTTTAAAGAGTATTAGCTACAAAGGTGATCATCAGAAATGCACAAGTTGACACGATAAGACTACCAAGAACTACAGAATCACTGAATCACAGAAGGGTAGGGGTTAGAAAAGGCCTCTGGAGGTCTTCTAGTCCAGTGCCTCTCCTACAGTAGGACCACCTAGGGCAGATAACACAGGAATATATCCAGGCAGGTTTTGAATATCTCCAGAGGAGACTCCACAACCTCTTTGAACAGCCTGTGGCAGTGCTCTGTTACCTTCACTGTGAAAAAGCTTTTGGTCATGTTTAGGTGGAATCTCCTGTGCTCCAGTTGGTGCCCGCTGCCTCTTGCACTGTCACTAGGCACCACTGAGGAGTAAAAATGTTCAGTACCTACTTCACACTTGTATTTGGGGAAAAGCCAGATGAAGCATTGCATCTGGCATAAGAAAAACAACCCTTTATTTTACAATGCTGATTTCTAAACTCAGAAATGTTTAATTGGCAGTTCATGAATTATTTTCTTCCAAGAAGCAAAGACGTTCACTGAACCTATGCTGTTAAATTTGAATAAGTCTTGGAACACCAGAGAAGTTACCGATGTGAAGGAAAGATAAAGCTGTGCCAGCCCTCAAGCAGAATGACTAGGATGGCATGAATAAATATAGACCTGTCAGCCTGACATAAATCTGAACCAAATAATAGAATGGTTATTTGGGGACTTTATTAAGAATTAAAAGGGATAAAAATAGAATTACATTGAAATTATCATGAACTTATTAAAATCAGACCCCATCCAAATAACGTTATAACGTTGAAGCACACACGAGTTTAATCAGTAAGAGTGCTGATGGAAATGATACCGTTGAACTACTTTACCAACTAATAGGTCCCCAAATAAAACTCTCCTTGGGGAATCTGCTAACTTCAGGAGCTGGGTTCTCAGCCTTTCAGTCCCTAATTGTTCCCTGATGGTGGAGTTGCCAAATAAGGCAAAGATTGTGAAGGAGTGATGAGTGGTGAAGATGCAGCAGCTGATCTGGGAGATGAATCTTGTTTGGCCCATAACTGTAGCACAGCATAAGTAAAGGGCAACAAAGGAGACCAGATGTGTCAAGTGAGGAGATGAGTGATTGTGCAGAGATTTCCACACCCTGGTAGAAAGTCAACCAAACTTGAGTCTAGTGTCTAAAGAGGCCTTTGGCTATGCAAAGCAAGGGTCCATTAAGGAGCAAGATGTCTTCTGTGCTTCACGATGGTGTAGTGGCTCCTACAATAAGAAATTGTAAGAAAAGGGTCAGGAAAAGGGTCCTGAAAAAAAATGGGGAGTACTCAGAAAAAACCAACACGCTAAGTTGATTAAAGGATAGGAAGGTATGCCTTACTCTGAAAGATTCAGGAAACTCAATTTATGTGACATGTCCCAAGGAAGGCTCAAGGATGATTTGACACTAACGAGTTATGGCTGCACACACAGCAGAGCTCTCACACAGATGGGCTCCTTCACTTGTTGGGCAAACTTTTGACAAATCTCATGGTTTGATGCTGAAATTAGACCCTTTCTGACAGAAACAAGACACTGTCTTTCATAAGGAAGAATAATTAACTTCCAGAATTACTCACCGCTTTGCTATTGCTCAGTTTCTAATAAATCTTGCCTGCAAGTTCCCTAAAAATACCCCTGAACTCTAAAATTTGGAAATCATCACATTTCAAGGAGGAGGTCCCATGGATTGCAGTGAAGACCTGTCTAGAAGACATTCAGGTCTATTCTAACCTTAAAAATCTGAGAAAATATACCATCAGTGATGACACACGCTTTCAGGGACTCTTTGGCACACAGACTGTCTCACCATGGAGACATGTAGGGAAGCCTTTCTTTACACAAGAGTGTGCTCAAACATTCCCAGGGTTACTTTTGGCTTTCATCAGCTAGATGCTCTGACAGATAGACAGAGTAAGACACCTTGTCTGGTGCAGCCACCATGTTAGCCACCGTTACACGTATCAGCGGTTGATCTTTTAACTCTATCTCGAGAGCATGGCAATCAATCTCCCCACGCTAACAGGACTTACAGGACTTACAGACCAGAATAATGAGCATTCAGTAGCAAGGAAGCTAGAAGTTCAAAATCATTTGTGCTATTTCTTCACACTCCTTGGCTCTTTTTGTGCCTTTGTAGAATTTCCTACCCAATTTTATGAAGAAGCTGGATGCCTCTCTCGCTGCTTATCACCTAAAGAACTGATCTGTCAGGGAGCACCTCTCTAAGGACATCCACTGCGCTCGGTGGGAAAGTTTCTATTTGCATGACTTGTTCCTTTAGTTCACATGACTTTGTAGCCCATCTGTTTGACTAAGTCTACACCCTTAAATCACAACTGAAGCAAAATCACATGGTTTCCCCCCTTTTTCCCATTAAAAATATGTGAAACTACCACGTTTTCCATGCCTTTTGCCCAAAACCACAACCTGCTCATTGAACTCTTTGAAAAGTCATTCCAAACGTAACCAAGATTAATATTGCTTCCAAAGCAGTATGGCCAAGATTTTCAGTTCAACAGATTTTAAATCATCGGCTTTAATGCCTCTTTGTGTTCCACTCAAGCCACAATCCCACAACAAATTATTACCACCCAACTAAAACTATTAAAAATCCAGCTTTGCATTTTGAAAACTACATGTTTTGGAAGAATTCAGGTCTGCAGTTTAACTTTATCCTGTTGTATAGAAATGGGAGGAACCTTCTTCTAGATCCAGAATGGTTTCCAAGTCATAGCCCTACCCAGACTGGGATACTTGGATCCATATTCTTTTGTTTGGATCCTTTGCTATTTTTCCCTTAAAATGGAGGGCATGCTCAGATCATCTGCAAGTGTTTCAAGCTGAAACATGTTTTCAGCTGTTAGACTCCCTTTAGCTGAAAGTCATTGCCTCTTGACTCATATCTAGCCACAGTTCCCCAGCAGTGCAACATGGAACAAGTTTGCTGGCCCATCCTCACAGAGATGAAGGAGATAAGAAGGGTGAACAACTACAGAGATGCTAATTCAGTTGTTTGTGATCACACTGGCTGCCCGCTCTGTTCTTTCTGAGGTTGGTTTCTTCCCCCAGCTTTTGCATTCTTCTCCCTAGGTATGATACTTGGAGACAGAAACATGGGCTGATAATGACTGAAGCCAAACACCCCTGAACAGGATGGCCCTTGCACCTTCTTGACCAAATTATTCACTTGGACAGTGCTGAAAAAAAAAAAATTGATATTTTTAATCTCCTTATAAGGTATAAATGATAGGTACATTATAATATATTGGACAGGAATTAACCCTAAATTTATTTAGGGTTTTTTCCTTATTTCATATGTCAGAAGGTTGCCATTTCAATAATTTATTAAGAAAATTGTACTTTTCAAGGTAAATGCATTACTTCTGTTATCTGCTTTCAATTAGCAGGGAATTCACTACGTTCAGCCAAATGTCTATTCATCAACAAATTCCAGATTCCTGGCAGTCAGAACAAATTCTCAATTTTCTTCTTTTATGGGTAAAATAAGTCAAGATATCCAAGCCTCTTGTTAAATTACGGCTGGGGTTAGAGTAGCCTGGAGGGAGGAGAAAACAGCTATGGAAGGTCTTGAAATGTGTTAATAGACGTTTTGATAGAAGTAGAGCTAAAATATTTCATATCTTTTTTTCAAGGTGCTTCATTGCCTTTACTAGACGACCTCCTGCCCTCCCTCAGGGGCTGCTTAATGAATCGAACTCGTCGTTCTCCGAAACGCGCACAACAGGTAGATATGATCGTCTCTGTCTGCAGGGCTCTGTCTTCCACAGGGACATGCAGGGGCAAAGGCAAAGTAGAATACATCCTGCACCACTGCAGTTCTTCATGTCAAGTTCAGCCTTTCCAATTAGTGAACCTAGATTTTCAGTGCCAGGCTGTGCAAGGCAGCACCGGCAGTGCCACAGACTGCTCCAGGGCCACCTGTTCACCCTGGAGCACGGAGAGAGCAGGGAGAGGTCCTGTGGCCTGCCACTTGCCTGGGTAGAACAGGTTCTAAGCTTCTGCTTTGGAAATACTCAGGTGCCGGTTCCCCTGTATCCTTCTGCCTAGCTGGGGGCTGGCCCATTGCTGACACAGCTACACAGCTTATGAGATTCCAACCAGTTTGCCAGTCTAGCACCATGCCATGCTGTGTAGTCATGTCCACTGCAGCCAGCTCCCTCTCCAGCCAGTTGCTCATGGGGAAGAGAAAGCCCTGTGGTCCCCCATGGGAACAGGGATTCTTGCAGAGGGTCTTTATATTCTGAGAAGACAGCATAAGTATTTTCTAACATGCAAACGTGTTCTTTTACATGCCTCATGCTCAAGAGCACATCTGCTACCTGCTTCCTATTGACCTTTCACCTGGTGCTGGGCCAAAGCCTTTCTTTCACAAACAATTTCCTGGGCAAAGCTAGGAGAAAGGCTCTGGCCCTGCTAATCATGGTGATGGAAGGAATTGCTGCCCCAGCTTCTGCTCATGCTCACCACAGCTCTTAGCTCAGTTACCCTGGCCCTATGGCCACGACTCCTTCCTAGCAGGCAAGAAGACATGGAGGAGGGTAACTTCATAACGGCGAGTTAGGATCTAGAGAGGATGCTTGCCATGCTTGCCCAGAGTCAGACACCTTTTTGTGAGAGAGCCCTAAAATATAGGCAGTATTTAAAGCTCAAACTTTGCCTGCTGTGCTAGAAAGCAAATCCACAAAAATGGGTCCTGATCATCTCCCATGGACCATGCAAACTCATCTTGGCTTTTTGCTGCCCTTCTGTTTCGTAGCTCAGACATCACAGGCCCTCTAATCACATTTGCTTAGCAACTTCTCTTTCCTCCTTTCCACTCACAGTGAATACTTTCTGCTCCTTTTGTTTTCTTCTTGCAATGACTGTTTTCCTTACACTGTGGAGCAGGACTCTTCAGCCTTTCTAACCATATTCAGATGTTTGTAGGTCTCTCCCTCTCCATGCATGCTCTGTGGTGGCATCCTCTTGTGCAACATCTATTTCATCACATGAATGAAGAAGCACAGTCACTGCTCTGCCTCTCATTCCTCTGGCTGCACAGATGTCACAATCCTTACTGTTGCTGACACCTTTCCCATCAGATGTAGGAGACGAATGAAGATGGGATTTTTTTTCCCTAAAATGATTTGTGGGCATCTCAGTCAGACATTGCTCTCCATAGGGCAAGATGATTAGGCTGATGTTTAACAGTAAAAGCTAGGCCTTCCCGGTGACACAAAGGCCTGAGGGCCACCTCATCATCCAGCAGCTCCGGCAATGGTGTTCCTGCTGAGGGTTCATCCAACAGGTGAAACCATTGCCATCTCTTCAACTTCTGTCTAATGTCCTACCACCTAGGCAGCCATGAACTCGTGTGCTTATTTTACTGGTGGAATACACCTGCAACTTAAATATTGTATGATAAGCAGATGTTCACTTCTATAAACTGAACAGCACACAGAGATTTATAGACACCACAGGTTCAGATTTAGCAAGTGGGAGCCAAGGCCATGACTGGACCTTCAGATTCAATAAATCTTAACCTTACTGGAGCATTGGGGGAGGGGAGGAAGGTGTCATTATAGGCATATAACAATTTTTAAAGTATGCCAGTGATGATCTGCAAAGCAGATGTGAGTCAGGCTGATTTTGGTACTTTAAACTGGCCCCTGCCAGGCAAGAGATGAAACAACTCAGAGTTTGATTTGGAGTCACATATGGAATACAGTAGTGGAAACAGTGATAACATGCGTGTGGTGGGTTCAAGACCACACTTAAGATAAAGGAGAAGAAAACAAAGCAGTTAGGTCTCCACGAGATCTCGGATAGAATTTACCAGACAATGGATAGCTTAAGGAAAATGAAAAAAAGGGTTTATTAACTCTATAACTATGCACAGAAAAAAACCAGGAAAGGTCAAGCAAGTCAGTGCACACAAACTAGAAACTGTGTCACAAATGCCATCACATATTCTGAGAAAAATACAACGGGAGATCACTGTCGTATTGGTCCTTGGGTCTTTTTCACATTAGAGACCTGGGAAAAGGACATGTCAGTCAAGCCGAGACAAGTACTACCACCCTCTCTATTATTCATGTGGCACCCCTGCCTGCGAAACAGCAGCACCTTGGCTGTCCAGACTGGTGAGTTCTTCAATTCTTCAGTGTAGCTTCTCCAGTTCAACGCTCATTGATTCCTCAGGGCCTGAACTGCATCCCTCAATGCATGAGACACGCTTTCAAACAAAGAACTAGACTCTGTCTTTCATGCCCAAGGTTTAAAGATTCTCAAGTCCTTCTGCTTTCTTCAGCTAAGCACGGAGGAATTTTTCTCAGTACTTGAGCATCCCCAGTTTTTCTCAGCAGCAGAAATAACAAACAGTCTCTCTTCCTGCTGATCAGTGCTGTCTAAGATGGTGGCAGCAGACCCTGGCCCCGGCCACATGTGGGAGCCAAGATGGACACCAACCACATGGCCACATCAGCAGGGGCCACCCCACACTCTGCAAACGTGGTCGAGAGGGTTCCATGACCCTCCCCTCTCCTCTCTCCTCCTGTCTCAGCTTCAGGAGGAAAAAGAAGAATCCCTTCAGCTCACCGCAAGTCACTGAATGGCTGCTCCATGGTGGGGGGAAGGTGGTATATCAGCACTGAGGTCTTGCTTCTCCTTCCCACGGCAGAACAGGGTTGGGACCTGGGGTCCGGGGTCCAGGGCGGGGTTGGCGCCACTCAGAGCCGCCCTCCTCCACCCTGCCATTTACAGGAGTGGAGCAGACCCGCCAAGCCCCCTCCATCCCATCTCCGACAGGGTAAACAGGGGAGGGAGCCGTGGTGAGCTGTCTTCCCCCTGCCAACACCCACCCCAGGAAGGGGGATGAGGAGAGGTGGTGCCAGAGCTGAGGTGGTCTGTGATGGGGTAGAAAGACCCCAGTCCAAAGAGGCAGGGCTCTGGGTAATTAGCCCTTTTATCTTCTCACCTAGCAACACCTCTTAAGGGCAGGTACTTGGGACAGTGCCATCTCCCCCCAGGACAGGTCACTGGGCAGGGGGGTTCCTCTTAAAGCAACAGAACAAATCCAAAAATTCTGGTAACCTTCAAACTGCAACAATGCTCTTGGTCATATGAGAAACCCAGATTAAATAAGATCCATTGAAAAGAAGGTGTGTTTTGTTTTCATGCTATCTGTGGTAAATTTATTCTAATTGAGGCACTTTAAATGACCTCTCAGTCCTATTTCGGGTGTTTTTTTCGTGCAGTGCACTAATGAAAAACACTGGTTTAGCTATAGAGAAACCAAACTCCTGCATGAGCAAAGCGGGTTCCCTGTGGGGTCTCCTAGTTCAGATGGAGAGTCAGTGCTCCTGGAGTGCATTTGGAGGCCTGGCAAAGAGAACAGGTTGTTGGAAACAATTCAGTCTGTAATGTCTTTCAGACCCTGGTCTCTTTGCCAGCAGCATTAAACACAGGCTGGTGGCAAGGATGGAAAGTCAGGGAGGTGAGGCAATACGGACAACCTGCACCAGTATCACTGTGGATGAAAGCGAGGCTGCAAATCAAGATAGTCAGGGACAGTAATAGGCAAGGAAGAACAGTCTAAACGGGCACCAGACTATCCTGGCATGGCTGTGTTACCAGCACCTTCACAGAGGCAATGCAGTAGCCATTGCCTTGTGAAAACTGCAATGAGTTAGTGTTAAGGGTGTAAACGAAAGTGGATAAAGTCTGAAACACTGGACAGTATAGCCTGAACAGTGCAGGAAGGACATCAAGGTGCTGGAGAGGGTCAACTAGACTGATTAGGGGTCTAATGAGGAGAGGCTTAGAGAGCTAAGGCTGTTCCGTCTGGAGAAGAGGAGGCTAAGGGGAGACCTTATTGCTCTCTGCACTACCTGAAGACAGGTTGTAGTGAGGTGGATGTTGGCCTCTTCTCCCTACTGACTGAAGATAGGACAAGAGGAAATTGGACCAAGTTGCACCAGGGGAGGTTCAGATTGGATATTGGGGAAAAAAACTTCCTCACAGAAAGTGTGGTGGGGCTTTGGAACAGGCTGCCTAGGGAGGTGGTGGAGGCACTGTCCCTGGAGGTGTTCAAAACATGGGTAGACATGGTGTTTCAGGAGACGGTTAAGTGGTTAGGGGTTGCAGGGCAGACAGTTGGACTTGATGATCTCAAAGACCTTTCCCAATCTTGATGGTTCTATGAATGGCCTAGGCTGTGCAGCTTCCCAGACAGTTAGTACAAGTTTATCCACTTGAGGCTCCATGCCGTACCCAGTGACTCTCAAGTAAGCACAAAGTCAGCTTCCATCAGCCATCATGCTGGCAAAGCCCAGGCTGAGCAGGGAAAGACTGAGCTGCTGATGTACATGAATTGTCTATGACCAGCTCCTCCCACACACCTCTACCCTGTGGAGCTTGTCCTGCTCCACACCTGCAATTTTGCAACCACCCGTGATCTTTTAAAACAAACAGCTCAACCAGCCCATGGAGCAATTTACAGCTACAACAAAAACCCACATGGCAGATTCCAATGACGTAAACTATAAATGGCACTGGTGGTTTGGTGTTCATGCCTTGCTGTTCAGAACAGTTTATAGCAGTTTATGAGAACCATCTAACTGGCAATTTGTAGAGACTTAGAAAATAAAACCACCAGTAAGGAACGCCCCAGTTATTGAACAATAACTGATAAATACAAATACCTATTTTAGGAGAGGATAGAGGTAGATGCAAACATGAAAATGCTGTACCAGTTTTTCTTTCATTGAGGTAGATATGTGTGTGAACAGCTCCCTCAAAATCATGTAACTGAAAGCAGAACTGTCAGAAGCAGAAGCAGTGAGGAAGATCTCACCATTGATGGCTTCTGTGGCAACTGAAATGAAAATTTTTGAGCCAAAGTGACATCATTAATTGCCAGATAGACACTTTGCAAAATGAGAGTGTTCCCAAGCAAGACTGAGGGAAGTACTCTGGCTGCCAGCTGTAACACAGAGTCACAGAATCACAGAACCGTCATGGCTGGAAAGGACCTCCAGGGTCATCGAGTCCAACCTTTGTCCTAGTATCTAACTGCTAGACCAGATCCCTAAGCGTCGCGTCCACTCGCTCCTTAAACACATCCAGGGACGGTGACTCCACCACCTCCCTGTGGTGATGTCCCTGTGGTGATTTATATAATAATAGAAAGACCTTGTTGATTAGTTGATTGCCCTTATCCATAAGTGTACACATTGTCAGTTACCAAAAGATATAGAGGTTATTGTAAAAACTGGTTTTACCAATATGATGCTTAAATCAGTATCTTGAAGTATTGTAAATTACTTGTGCTACAGTGTGGCCACCATCAACATTTCCTTGCTAGGAGGCAGCTAATGTTCTTTTATCAAAGGCTATGGTTAAGTTTTTCATGTCTTCTCTATTTTTTTAAATTTATTTTTATTTTTCCTTTTATTTGAGGAAATTTTTATAAAATGGAGGGGAAAAAAAACCCCCTTGTGGTTTCAGAAGGTTAGTCTAAGCCCGTGTTCTGTTCTGATACTTAAATGTAGTGCATCAGTGACGAAGAGCGCGTGCCAGAAGAGTAGGATTCATGCAGCTGCTAATTAGCATTTTGCCTGTTGTCACTCCTATAGAGCTCATCGTTTTGTGGCACTTATAAATCACTGTTAAGGTCTTTTTTGTATGCGGTCTGCCTTGATATGTCACAAGCCAAGAGGCTTTTGCTGGAGTGACCTCTTGCTGCAATGAACATCCGTTGTGTCTCGAGTGAGGCACAGCTCCCTGCAGGCCAGCAGGGAGACACCACAAGGAGAGGGAAGGGAAGAACACATGATGCTCTTAGCTAAAATAGAAAATGCTGACTAAATGGGGAAGCTGCTGAGGAGCAGCCGTTGCATGTTACTGGTCAGTGTGAAGGTTGCTCCCTTAGACAGACCTCCATGCTCCATTGAATCCTCTTCCCATAGGTCTCATGTCTGTAAGACCTCTCTAGCGCAGATTTAGCAACGCTGGCTGGTGTAAAGGTTAAATTAAACCGTGTGAGCAGTCCTCCTAGTGTCTCTGCTTCTGCCTTTTGTAGGCAAAAGACTACCTGATGTAGGCAGCCGCTTTAAATCACTCTTTAGTTTACCACCTCCATTGCCCTGACTTCTGGCAGGAGGAGAAAATAGGATGTCCCAGAACTGTACATGATGGAAGAGTGGATGGAAAGGACAAGCCTCATCTATAGGACCTATTGAAGACAAATTCTGGTGTTTGACAATATGTCTTTCCTTGCTTGTGAACTGCCTTACATACTTTGCCTGGGGAACAGTGATGCTGCCAGCCCCTTGAAGAAGGGAGGTGGTGTCTTCTGTGCTCCACCAGCTCTTGGTCCCTTTCTGCATTTACTTAGTCTGACTGGGGTTAGCTTCGTTTTAGTGCAGCATCTTTTCCCAACTAAAGAACAGGGTTGTGGTAGTGAGCTGCTGCAAAGCAGGGGGAGAATTGCTGAGACTGATACCTCAGCTTGAGCTTATGGTCATGAGGAACTGCTTTCCTCACCACAGTCAGGACTGAAAACAACTCACGTCATAGCTTTCTGGGAAGCTGTTATAGTGGTGTTTGATTGGCATATTGTGCCTCAGTGTTGCACAGCTTGGCAGCAGCTCCACTTCTGTCATATCTTGCCCTTTGGGAGCAGGCTGGTAGCCTTTGTTTTTAAGGGGAGAGCTGGAGTAGTTATTTTAACAGAAGCAGCCAGGGCCATGGGGACATCCTGCACCAGTGAGAGACCTTTGGCTTCAACTGGCTTAGAACTGAATCAGAACAAGGCAAGAGGCTCAGGAGGGAGACAGGACTGTGCTGTCTTGCCCGGAACACAACGCTGTGAGGAAGTGTATTATTACTTATACAGCACGAATGAACTCGCAGCTGTTGCCTGTAGAACCCAGATTAGCACCTTTACTGATTGCAACATCCATGTCCCTGCCTGTCTGCATTCTCAGGTTGCCCACATACACCCCCAGAGTGGTATTTGTACTTACAGAATGTGAAGGAAGTCCCTGGAATCAGCTCCCTTCCTTCAGTGGACACAGCGAGGCAGTTGCTGGCTTTGCTGTGAGTCCTCCAGAACCAGGACAAAAGCAGAACTTGTTACTGGAGATACTGTGGGATTCTTTTCCTTGTGTTTTGCCACGGCTAGATCCACGGTTGTGCACCAAAGCAGTCTGCTCCCTGAGGAAAGAAATGCATTGTCTGCCACTGAGAAGGGTCTTGCTTTTGTGCTGCTCTCCGGAACAGCAAATGTTAATTGGGTTTGTGTCGCCAGTTTTTGAAAGAGAGGAAGAGTCACAGTGGCTGCTTTTTAGCAGCACACACTTTCCACTTGTCATTTCCAAAGGCCCGTGTCGGTAACTGCCGGGAGCAAACCTACAACGCATCGTGCCACTAGACGCAAAATAAGCCGAGTGACCTAGATCCGCGTCAGCTGCAGCTAACAGTAGGTTACGGGACTAAAGCTGCAGAGAAACAGCTTTTCTGTTGGCTTCCCCTAAGATTTCTGCTTCTTCTCTATGGATATGCTCTCTGAACATGAGAACAAGGGTGCTTCAGGCTGTTTGTGGTAAGCGCATCAGTGCGCGCGTAAAACCTTCCCGAGTAATGCTAAAGCGCTCTTAATTGTGTTGCACAGCGCAGCGCCCAACCAGCTCACATTTCATGCAGTAATTCATAGCAGCAATATTAGGCGACATTTTTTCCCCCCAGAATTTAAACTTTGGTCTAGGTTTGTTGTCATGTTGCTTGTTTGTGGGGGTTTTAACTGTAGAGATCACGCTCTAAACCCAGGCAGCACTTTGGCTGCGTTTGTTAGATGAAGGCTTTGATAAAAACATTCTTTTAAAACAATTTTCTTCTTAAATTCTAGATATAAAAACGTTCGTTACCTGCTGTGGAAATCACACACAGTCTCATCAGAAGTAAAACCTCAAAAGCATCAATAGCCATTTCTTTACATCTTGCAAAAAGCATGTCGGGGTGGGGGTTGAAAGGTCTGATTAAATTAGAAGCCAGTACGTTTGGAAAATGTTGTATTGAAAACCAGAACTTTTCCCGGCAGTAAGTTTTCATCATCCAACCACGTCTGAAACCCCAAATCCCCTGTGGGTAACTGTGGACTCAAAGCAGGGTTGTGTGTTGCCTGAGGAACCCAGTATGCTTTGTGCGTTGTGGGAGCCTGATGCTGTCCATGTGCCAGGTAAACGTGGCTGGGCAAGTGAAGTCTTTTCCTGGTGGCCGAGACTGTGTGATGGTCCTTCCCATCCAGCTTCTGAGATGTCAGCTTTCAGGTTGGACTTTTACTAGCATTCCTATCCTCTGCTCACACCGTGTGTCTGTGGGCAGAGGCTGTGCCTGGCTTTAGCATACCTGCAGGAGAAGAAAGCTAAACTAAAACAGCGTGTCACCACTTCTAAACGAAATGTTGTCTCCCCTTAAACAATGCTGTGAAGGATTTGACTGGGAAAATTATACTTAACATGGAACAAGCCTCAGCCAAGGACAGCGCTGAGGAAATTTGGCGTCGTTTCACAATCTGCCTGATTAGCTTTTGAAGATTGTGCACCAACCCCATAAAACGTGCTCCTGTGGTGTTCAGGCAAGGAAGGATTTTCTGAGCACATACATCTGGCTCTGTTAGCTATACAGGGAAGCAGAACACAACACAGTATATGGTGGCTAACTGCATAGGAAGCCAAATACCTTGTTTCTTGAGATCCGTTCGGTAGGGCATGTCTTGGTTTTTTCCTGTTTTTAATGCACGCATGCAGTATACCTGCTGGCTTATTAAAAGACATTCCTTAGAGGGGAGGGATCGTGTTATACATAAAATCTGAAATAATAGAGCCATGTTTAGTCGTAACAATGTGAAAATAACACATGAGAATACAAGTCTGCCGTGTGCTGCACGGGCATTCCCAAGAGTGAAGAAAACATGATACTGTGTTTGAGAGACAAGCCAGGTGGTCATGAAACTAAACACTCCATGAAATGCACATGGGCTTCAGGAGGTCTGATTGAGGCTAACGTTTTAGTGTCTGTGAGATTAGTACTTGGGAGTGGTCAGTACTGGGTCCAACGAGCTGCTGAGTGTACTCTCAGTTTGCTGATGGCACAAAACTGGGAGGAGTATTGGACACGTCAGAATCACACAATCATCATGGCTGGAAAGGACCTCCAGGGTCATCGAGTCCAACCTTTATCCTATTATCTAGCTGCTAGACCATATC
>JAOXOE010027241.1:0-18958 GCA_028565055.1 Phoeniculus purpureus
GCATGTCTTCCCTTTGGTGAAGCCATGCTGACTGTCCCTAATTACCCTCTTGTCCTTGATGTGCCTAGAGACAGCATCAAGGATAAAGTATTCCATCACCTTTCCTGGGATAGAGGTGAGGATAACTGTTCTATAGTTACTTGGGTCCTCCTTCTTTCCTTTTTTGAAGATTAGAGTGACAATCTGTACATGTACCTATAGCAAAAATGTTAGAGTAAAAACATATTCCAGATATTGAAAGGACTTGTTAATGTCTTGGTTTGCTTGTTGACAATAGTTTGCTTTGATAATGTGTCAAAATTCATTGGTAATTGCCTTCACAGGAATTAGTATGCCTTGCATCTTAAATTGCTAACCAAGAATTGTTCTCTGGTTTATGTTTATAGCCGTCGGTCTGGCCAGTATACAATGAACCATGACCATTCCAAGAAGGCACCCAATGAAGCATCATTTGACCGCTCAGGATCTCAGGACTCTTTGGATGAACTGTCTTTGGATGACTACTGGAAAGAACTTCAGAACATCCATGAAACTGGAGGAAATAATCATGAAGAACGTGTAGCACTTGTAGTGAAAGAGCCTGATGGTAATGAATCTGTTCTTGTGAAGGACCATCGTTTTGCTGATACAGAGACTTTTGTTTAAGTCTTACTTCAAGAGATGGCACCCACCAAACATACTTAGATCAAAAAGGAGGTCACTGCTGAACATCCACTGTGAAAACTGTTGCCTCTAATGCATAAATTATCCTTTAAGTGATGTTTCTAGACTGTCGGGAGGGTGCCTGTACTGGCAAATCACTACAGTTGAAGATTTATTTGCCATTTGCTGTTAAACTAACTTACCCGTTTGTGCTTTTAGTATGGTAACTAAATGTTATCATATCTATTGTGGTAGAAACCTCACACTTTAGAAGAAAAGAAAATGATTAACCAGTTTAGGTTTAGTGAGTAACTTTCCACACTTGTAACTGTTGTACCTGTTCGTCTGTATTATTTCTGTTTCTCAGAAGCCTCAGTTACAGGCCATCCTGAGGTCATAATCTTGGAAGAAGTCAGGAAATTTCTTGATATTCTTTTTTTTTTTTTTTCTTGTCCTCTGAGACAAAAAAGGAGTAATGCCCTTCATTCCGCTCTAATCTCAACAATTATTTTCTAATGGTGCAGTATCTGCTGCTCTTGGCATCTAATGGCATCTAATGGAGCTTGCTCCAGAGCAGCAGAGCCCTTTTTTTTTTTTTTTTTTTACAGTGCTTGACCCTCTTCTCTTATCCCAGCAGCATCAGTGCCTTCAGGCTCTGCACTCCAAATCCCACTTTTTTTATTTATGTTTATTTATATATAAAATCTTTTTTTATTTATATATAACCTTTTCCCTCCTAGTTACTACTCCAGCTCGAGCCTCTGACTCTGGCACAGTTGACTTAATCAACTTGAGTACATATTGTCTTAGATGCAGCCCCTTGCTTGTATTTGAATCCTTCTGAATGTGTGGGACACTGCACCTGTTTGGTGGACAGCCTGAGTTGGGGCTCGCTTGAGATGCTGTCATGTAAAGGCAAGGCAGAGGAGAAATGAGGTGACATGAGATGTACCTTGTTCTTGTTAATATTGAGGTGCCTACTTGGATGAGCGCTGTGGGAAGCTGCAGTCAGTAGTACAGTGGCCATACTAGCTTTGAAGTACTTTGAAGTATCGGATATATAGAAATGTTGCTAGAATGTTTGAGAGGGTTGCTGGCATTCAGCACAAGCTCAGCTGCTGCAGACAGGATCTGCTGTTTCAAAGGAAGTGTTGTTACAGGAAAGCTGGTTTTTGAAGCAGGAGGTTTGCCATTGGTGACAGTATGTAATAGCTTTTTCCTCTTCCTGTGCAGTGATCTGTCAATAAAGGAGGCCTCATCAGCTCTAAAAGTAAAGCAACAATTGTTTTATGGGCTGTCAGCAGGCTGGAGATCGTGTCATAAGAACTGATTAAAAAATAGCATTAAGGTGACTCCTGTAGCCTGGTTTGTCCTTCATTAAATTTGAGCTAGTAGAGGGCTGTAGGATTAATGTTTCAAGAAAACTGTGTATAGAGCCATGTCAGTAAGGGAGCTGAAAAGATTGAGAATTAAGCTGAAAATCAATGAAGCAGCAATGATCAGAGGCTTTCAGACTTCCCATGCACATTTATATCCAAGTACATTTATGAAATGGTATATAATGTAATAGAAATGCTGTAGATTATTAAAATGATTGCCCTGTAGCAATCTGTATTGGAGCAACTATTTAAAAAACTTTGCTGTGGTCTGTTAACAGTTTTGAAGCTCTTTTGAAGCTCATTGAGTTATAGTGTTAAGTAATTATTCTTAATTGCAGATCCTCTTAGTACTTTCCCTGCAAACTGCATTAACTATACGGTGTCATTCACATCAGGTATGTGTTACAGTACACGACAGCCAAACATTGATGCCTTTTTCTCTTTGTCTTGCCCAGAGGGAGAACTGGAAGAGGAATGGCTGAAGGAGGCAGGTCTGTCAAATCTGTTTGGTGAGAGCTCGGGAGACTCCCTGGAAAGTATGGTGTTTCTGTCCACCCTGACCCGAACCCAGAAGGCTGCTGTAGAAAAGCGAGTTGAGACCGTCACACAAACCATGAGGAAGAAAAACAAACAGCACCAGATTCCTGATGTCAGAGATATCTTCAGGCTGCAGAATGACTCAAAAGGAAAAGTGAGTTCCTGTCTGTTGTTTTGTTTGATACTGACAGAAAGAAGAGAAGGGCATGCAGGTGTTTGAGGAGAGGGATGCACAGGCACAAAAGGGAGATTCCAGAAGATTTCTGTCAAACTTAATGATTTCAAAGGGAATTTTTGACTGAATTTATAGGAATATCTTTGGTCTAAACTTGACATTGCATGAAGGAATTTTAATGTGTAAAAAGAAGTATGTATCATAGAATCATAGAATGGTAGGGGTTGGAAAGGACCTCTAGAGATTATCCAACTCCCCCGGATAATGTAGAGATAGTCCCTCTAGAGATAGTTCAACTGCCCTGCCAAAGCAGGATCACCTAGGGCAGGTCACACAAGAGTACATCCAGGTGGGTTTTGAAGGTCTCTAGAGAAAGAGACTCCACAACCTCTCTGGGCACTCTGTTCCAGTGCTCTGTCACCCTTACAATAAAAAAGTTTCTCCTCATGTTGAGGTGGAACTTTCTATGTTGAAGTTTATACTTGTTAATTCCTGTCCTAATTACTATGCCCCACAGAAAAGAGATTGCCCCCTTCCATTTGACATCCACTCCTCAGATATTACCCCAATGTACATTGGCTTTCTATTACTTAAAGGTGATAAATAAAACAACCAGTCCACAGAACACTCTGGTTGGAAAAGACTCCTGGGATCATGGAGTCCAGCCATTTACCCTACCTTACAAGTTCAGCCCTAGCCATATCCCTCAACACCTCATCCAAATGATCTTTGAACACATCCACGGATGGTGACTCAGCCACCACCCTGGGAAGCCCATTCCAGTGCTTGACTACCCTTTCTGTGAAAAAATTCTTCCTAGTATCAAGTCTAAGCTTACTGTGTTGTAAGTTGAACTCATTCCCTCTTGTTCTATCACTAATTCCTTGTGGAAGAACACCAACCTCTTCACAATTTCCTTTCAGGTACTTGTAGAGAGTGATCAGGTCGCTTCTCAGCTTCCTCCTCTTCAGACTAAAGAGCTGCAGCTCTTTCAGTCTCTCCTCATAAGATTTATTCTCCAAGCCCTTCACTAGCTTAATTGCCGCCCTCTGCACCCACTCCAGCACCTCCACATCTCTCTTGTACTGAGGTGCCCAAAACTGGACACAATACTCAAGATGTGGCTTCACCAGAGCCGAATACAGGGTGACGATAACCTCCCTACTCCTGCCGGCCACACTATTTCTAATACAAGCCACGATGCCATTGGCCTTCTTGGCCACCTAGGCACTCTGCTGGCTCATATTCGTCTTCCTGTCAATTAGAATTCCCCAGGTCCCTCTCTGCCTGACAGTCAAGATATTAATCTTGATTAATTTTAGTGAAGATGCAGATCTCATGATTACAGTGACCCAAAGAGCTAACGAAAGACCACTTTTATCTTTGAGTGGAGCACTCTGCAGCCATCCTGAGGGTCTGCTGGATAGGGAGCAGAACCTCTCACTTACTAGTGCTCCTGGTTCTCTGGCTGAGTCTTTATGCCTGTTGGCTGTGGGCCGAGACCCTATGCTGGCTCCTGGGGGCTGTGAATGTCATTAAACTGCATGCGGGAAGTTGCTCTGATAGATCCTGAAGTGTCTCAGTTTCTTTTCATGGGGTATCAAATGGGCGAGTTCCTTTCTCATATGCAGGAAGGGGAAGGAGGGAAGTGGATACTATGATTAGAAGTTCTGTGCCTTGGAGAATTGCATGTGTCTTCTTTGTTTGCCCAAAAGCAACAAGACCTTCAGCGGTAAAAGGGCTCTGACTTGATGTAAGCTCTTGAGTAGCTTCCCCAGCCTCAGCGCTGTCTCTCATTCTGCTGGTAGCATTGGTAGAAAGTTGTGAGTTTTGAGGATATTGAACTTCCACCTTCCCACAACAGCTTCATCTCCTCCAGTAACTCTTCTCAGCTTGAGCAGAGGTGAAATGTAGTGGAGCTGTTTGTAAGCTCAACTGGATGTTCTGGAGGCACAACTTCCCTTTCACTGTTCTGCTTTGCATGTGTTGCAGAAGTGCTTAACTCCACAAAACCTTTCCAGAATCTGATTTGTAATTGACTGCACCTGAAAACGAGAAGATCTAATAGCAAAGCAAATACCTTATACATATAGAGCTAAATACCTTTTAGCCTAAGGCAGTGAAGTATGTGATTTCAGTAAAGCACAAAAAATTCTCCTCTTCCTCCATTTAAGCTGCACATTTTAATGTTTGAAAATCAAATATCATAGTGTTCAGAAGACTTCTGTGTCTCTTAAATTACGTAATTTAATACTGAAGGTGTCAGGGTGAAGTAACATGGACAAATGATTGTAGCCACCTCAGAAGTATAAAACAAAAGGTTGGAATATTGATTAAGTGTAGAAATAACTGGAGAAAAAAATCCTTCTAAACTTGTCTTCTTGACTAAAATTACAAGTGTAAGGAGTGCAGCATAGGTTTGAGGACTGTCTCCAAAGCAGGATAATTCTGCAGAAATCGGTGTTTGTGCTAATTCATCATCACAGGATTACTGTATTGAAGCTGCTTCTGCAGCCTCTGTAGGCACCTTGTCTCAGGGCTTCGTTCATCTTCCATCATTAGAAAGCTTTTCCTGTAACAAAAGAGGACTGAAGCCATCTGCAGCTGGATGAAATCGTTCCAGTTTAGCAATAGCTTCTGAGAATCCTGTAACTTCCCTCCACCTGGATGAAAGCAGGAGGAAAGGTGAAACAATAGCATTGATGTTTTGTATCAACAACAGATTTGTGTTGCTGTTTCTGCCAAGTTTCCTGCTCTAGTCTCAATGAGAAGCTTGACTTCTGGTACTTTCACAGCTTCCCAGGCTGCTTTTACTGCTCTGTGAAACAGTAGTCATTTTCTGGGCAGTGCCACCTCTCAAGATCTCTGATTTTTAAAAAAAAAGTATATAGATTTATTTTGGTAGGAAGAATCTTCAAAACTTGGTTGTGTTTTTTCTCTGTAAGTCTGGGGTTATGCAGTGCATGAGTGAAACACAATTAAAAATCCAGAGTGCTAACCTGCCATTGTTGATTTGAGGTGCCAAAAAGGTACTAAAAGTGGTGTCATCCAGTTCTTTTACTGTGACAAATCTTGGGACTGTAGCATTTCAGAAAGGAGGAGGTCTTTTGGATACTTCCCTGTTTTGTTGTCTTTTCTGAGTGTCCCAGTTTTCCTGTTGTGCTCCTAAGCTGTAAGCACAGATGTTAATGCTGGGCAGCCCTGTGCAAGGGATAGAATTGATCTATGCAGGGGGCAGCTCCATAAGACTTCACAAGAGGAAGACATTTGGACTGAGTCAGTAAAAAACTCTCCTCTATATTACTTTTCCGTATCCTTTCCAGTGCAAATTATGGTGTCAGACTACATTTTCTTATCCTTTGCAACTGTGGAAAACTAAATTTTATACCCACCTCGCCTTTTATGAAGTGGAGGAATGGACTTAATTACTTTGTTTAATTACCTAGATTTCAGATCCCTTTAGACTTTGGCAAACACACAGCTGTTTCAGTGTACTCCTGAATTGCAGGAGTAATGTGTTTTCATTCAGTGCAGTGTCAAAGGACCTTCTACAACCATGTGTTTGGATTTTCTGAGCATGTGTATTCATTGTTGTTCTCTTAGGTCTGTGATGGCAGTGAACCCTCAGCTGTGAGAACAAGCGAAGAAAAAGCTGAAGGACAGGATGGAAAGAAGGGTAATGCCAAGCGCTCTTCTTTTTTTTTTTTATATTTTCTTTTTACTTTTGATTGATAGGCTTTCAATTACACGTGTTACTGCATGGGTCCATATGTCAAGCAAGACTTTAGCAAAAGAAAAATAAGTTCTTTTGAGATATCTGTTCTGGCCTGTATTCTTGTGGTGTAGAATTTTTAAGAGTGGCTATAGACTGTGTCTTGTGAGCTGACAGGGAAACCTTGTTTGTTACCAACAATGGTCTTATAGTCAGCTCATCAGGGAGAAGTCTTTTCCTGTTTCTTAATTTATCCCTGTTTATCTCTGCTATACAGGGCAGGAAATGAAAGAAACCCCGTACAAAAGCTCATCAGTGCATACAAGAGAACAAAAACCAAGTAGACTGTGTTTATCCCCCCCAAAAAAGTGGGAACTGACTATGTATGTGCAGCTCAAAATGAAAGAAAGTGGTATAGGCCAGAAAAGAAAACAAAAAAGGAAGAGGATTCCATGGGTGTACGGCCTCATCCTGGGTACTGGGTTCAGTTTTGGGTACCTCAATATAAGAAGGACATTGAGATGGTGGAGCAAGTCCAAAGAAGAGCAACAAAGCTACTGAAGGGCCTGGAGGACAGGTCTTATGAGGAGTGGCTGAGGGAACTGGGGTTGTTTAGTCTGGAGGAAAGCAGGTTGAGGGTTGACCTTGTTGCTCTTTACAACTACCTGAAAGGAGGTTGTAGAGAGGTGTGAGTTGGTCTCTTCTCTGAAGTCGCTAGTGTCAGAACACAGGAAAACAATCTCAAGTTGTACTGGGGGAGGTTTAGATTGGACATTAGGAAAAATTTCTCAACTTAAAGAGTGGTCGGGTGTTGGAACAGGCTTCCTAGGGACGTGGTGGAGCTTTTCAAAAAATGTGTAGATTGGGCCCTGGAGGACATGATTTAGTTGGCACAGTGGAGTTGGATTGACAGTTGGACCAGATGATCTTGTAGGTCTCTTCTAGCCTTAACGATTCTATGACCAGGGTGCGTTAGACAAGATTTGGGTACACAAGAGGAGTGCATTACCTGTGGAATATCCCTTCCTCTCTGTCCTGGTAGGACAGAGCATTGCAGAAGTTCTTTCCTAAATCCACAGTTTCTGTTTTGAGAGTATGAATTCAAGTTTAAGACTTGACCACAGCTTTTTGCTTAGTTCTTCAGGCCCAGGAGTAATGGGGACTGTCCTGCATCATCCTATGTTCCTCTGAAGTAGGGATTGCACCATGCCTGTTTACCACCACACCCACCACTGCAGAACCAAAATCAAGATATGAACTAGAAGCCATTTCAGCATTAAGATACCATATTGCTCTTCCAAATTGTTTGTGTATTTGGGTTTTTTTTCTCCTTCCAGAGGACTTGATAGCTCATAGGTGTTACACTGAACACTAGAGCCACTTAAGTAGTCAAGCAGGCAGATCAAGTTCCCTATTGCAAGCTACTTACCTGTAATTAAACCACAAAATAAAATTCCACTCTAGTTCTACAGTGCAGACCAGCAGTGTTCTGGAAAACTTTAGCATTCAACTTGGAAAACAGCTGCAGGCAATACAGGATTTGTGTGGAAGTTGAAGGGAGAGATGAATATAAACCAGTCCTAAAGATCACAAAAATCTGTGTGTTTCCAGAAGTGCTGTTAAACCTTCCTTTTCACCCTCCACAGCAAACTTCACTGCAGTAAGAACAGTAAAAAAACTTGTGAGGGCTGCCAGACTGCTAGTTCAGCACAAGGGAAGGAAGAGATGCCTGGTGCTTGTGTCAATAAACTGCACAGTAGGATTCTGAGCTAGAAAATCACCAAGCAATTCTTACAGAGTTTATAGCACATCTGGTTCCTTTTTTTCAAAGTGGCCCCAACAAACCTTTTGGAAATGGGAAGTTCTGAAGGCACATCCCATATGCTAGCTCTCCTCAGCCAGATTGCAGTGCGGATGGCAAGCGCAGCCTGCTTATTTCCTGACACAGTTCTGCTCTCATCAGCATGCTCCAGTGGGCCCTGCTCCCAGCATTGAAGCAAGAAGGAGAAAATCAGTTCAATTTGCATTCAAACCTTGTGAGTTCAGTGGTGATAAATGCACCGCACCTGTTTCAGAGCTGTGCTGTGATCTTTCCCCCAGAATAATGAGCAAATTAGTGTTTTACACACAGTGAATGAATTTAAGGCAGAAAGTAAACTGTGATATCCCAAGGACAGCAAATATTTATGAAATATAGTTGCAAAGACATTATATGAAAATGGAAACCTTCTTTGAAAGAGAAATGCTGACAGTTTTACTTGAGAAATATAAGTATCATCTCAAGCATTAAACAAAACACCCAAAGCTTAAATTTAGATGCTGTAAAACTATTATAGAGTGAGTGACAAAGTGATGACTCTACTCCTGATATTTGAACGCTGCATTCCCAAGGGCTTCTGCCAGAATGGTTTGTGTCTTGAGCACACATGGGTGGTGTGAACCTGTGCTCGCTCCTCCTTTATTGCCAGTCTGACACACCTTGTTTCTTGCCCGGTGTAAGCAGACTCGGGGAATAGTCTGAAACCATTACATTTTTATTCCTTCCTGCCTGATCCTGCTCAAACAGAATTGTTTAATGAGTTCCTAAGTCTTTTTGGGGTTTTTTTTTTTTTTGGGTAAGCCATCTCAAGAAATAATAAGGAAAGAGTAAAGCAGATGAAAAGATAAATGCTTCTTAGTTTAAGTAGGGGAGCAGAAAAAGTCAGTTTACTATGGGGCTGCAGTTGTCCCTCTGAACACGCAGGATTAGCTGCAAGGGAAGAAAACTCTGTATAAGGGCAACCTCAAAGCATAACGATCTGGCAAATGGATTGAAGAATTGTGTGTACTCTGTGCAGCACGATGGAAAAGAGTGGTAATGTTTGCTTCTTGATAGGGAGAAAGACTGAAATGTGGCTGTGTTGGTTTAGTTAAAACATTTATCATTTTACATGATAAATGTGTGCCAGAGTGATAGTATAAGATTTCAAAGGTTTAATTTTCTTTTTGAAAATCTATCTGTGAATTAGCACTTTAGAGAAATGTTTTGTCAGTCAAAAAAACTCCAAACACCAGCCTTTCTACCTTTTAAATTATAAATTGAGACTTGTCAGCATAGCTCCACTGGGGTAAACTCTAGATTCTGTAGCAGATCTAGGAAATAGCAAGGCTGACACTTCTAGTATTTCCATGGTCTATGAAAAAGAATCATAGAGTCATTAGGGATTGGAAGGGACCTCAAAAGACTTTCTAGTCCAATCCCCCTGCCACAGCAGGATCACCTAGACCAAGTCACTCAGGAACACATCCAGGTGGGTTTTAAATGTCTCCAGAGAAGGAGACTCCACAACTCCTCTGGGCAGCCTGTTCTAATGCTCCGTTACCCTCACTGGGAAGAACTTCCTTCTGATATTTATGTGGAACCTCCTATGTTCCACGTAACACCCATTGCCCCTTGTCCTACCACCAGATGACACTGAGAAAGAGCCTGGCTCCATCTTCCTGATACCCACCCTTCAAATATTTATAGACATGAATGAGGTGTTCCACTTCCCTCATCATCTTCGTGGGTCTGTGCTGCACACCCTCTAGTAGCTCTACGTCATTTTTGAACTGAAGGTCCCAGAACTGGACACAATACTCCAGAAGAAACCCAAGATGTAACCCTCACCCCACTCCTGAAGAATTTTGTCATGTTCTGTGGTCTTTAATTTGCACTGTGGACAGTTTCCACATCCTCATAGGCAACATTTATATTTTTCTGTCCCATACTTGCATTTGTTTCATGAAATACTGCATGAGGTTATCATAACACTAAGGCTGCTTCCTCTACAGCTGCTTCCTGGTTTGTGAATGCACAACAGGAACGAGGTTGTACCATGAAAGAGAAACTCACCACAACAGCAGCAATTTCCAGACTTTTAAAATGTGTGGCACAGCATCACTGTGCTTTACAGGTGCTTTAATACACCTGCTTTACAGGGCACCTTCCTGTGACCAGACGACCGAAAAAAGCTTTATTATTTGTTAGGTCAGATCCTTCTCAGGCTGCAGGAAGTATGTAGGGCATGTAGGTCACATTAGCATGACAAAAGTCACAGAAGAGTGTTTTGGATGCATAAGCTATTTTACAGGATGTATACAGTTATACACACGGGGAGGCAAATGATCAAGGCCAGGAACGAATTTCACCTTGGGTATGTTTGGTTACTGAGGTCTCATATATCTCTTTACCAAAAGGAGCAGCTCTGGTTTCAGGATCAGCTTAATCTTTAGTGTGTGCCCCAGGTGTCTTTCAGGGTCTGTGGAAAGACAGTGGAAGTTGCTCTGGAAAGAGCAAGTGCTGAGTAACAGGCACAATAGGGGCAATTTGGAAATGTTTTGCTCTACTTGTCACAGCGTTTGCTTGTAAGTAGAGTCAAAGCTTTAACTCAAGTTGACCATATATCTTTGGAAGTGTCTCAGATCTAGGGCAATTATGTTGACATAGGATTCTCTTCTTCCAAGTCACAAGTTATAGGATGAGAGGAAACAGCCTTAAGTTGCACCAGGAGAGTGTTTGGCCATGAGGAATAATTTCTTCCCCAAAAAGGTTGTCAAGTCCTGGAAGAGGCTGCCCAGGACAGTGTGGAGTGCACATTCCTGACGGGGTTGAAGAGATGTGGGGGATCTGGTGACCAGGCAGTGCTGGTGGAACAATTGGATTTGATGATTATAAAGGCCTTTTCCAACCAAACAATTCTGTGATTGAGTGGTTGCACAAACACTGTGCCTCTACCAGACATGGCTTTTGTTTAGATGTGGTGCTTAGAGATACAGTTTAATGGTGAGCTTGGTAGAGTGGGGTTAATGGCTGGATCTCAAGGGTCATTTCCAACTTGTATGATTCTGTGGCTGGATTCTGTGCCTGTGGTGGTTGCAGCCACTTGCCTATTCATACACCTGACCTTATCCCTGTCAGGCGGAGATAATTTTCAGGACTCACTAAAAACATCAGAGGCTGATCTTGGTTTTGTGTCTTTCAATTAGACGCAGATAACATTTAAAAAAAATTTGAGTTGGTCTAAACTATGTTGTTAGGGTTTTCTTCTTGTTTCTTCCTTTTCGTGTTCTATTTTGAACGTGCCTGAACATGTTCCTGTGCGACTGGATTTAGGGGATCCTGCTGTGGCAGGGGGATTGGACTGGCTGATCTTTTGAGGTCCGTTCCAAACTCTAATGTTCTGTGATTCTGTGAAATGTCTGCTTGCAAGGGCTTTGTGTAATAGATTGTCTTTTGAGAGACGTCACTGTGCTCGTTTGGAAAAGAAATGCTGGCACCAATCCGCTTCAGTGGAAACGTAACTTTATTTGTACTTAAATGCTAATGAAATAACTGCACAAATTCCTTATGAAACATTCACCGTTAGAAATTAAAACACGTTTCCGGATATGGACAGACTGTTCACCATTGCAAAGTTGTGATTTCTCTGATACCAGTGGTTGTAAGTGGTCTGCAGTCCTCGTGGACACTTAGGAAAAATAGGTTGAGGACTGCAGCTCTTGGAAGTAAGGTTGTCTGGGTTTTGCAGCACCTTCATGCTACAGTAACTGGAAATTAAATGGCCTGAAATGAATGGAAAACCTTGCAGAAAGGTCTGTGTTACTAAGTGAGTAATACTTTTGTCACTTAACTCTCCAGGTTTCGGTTTATGCTGTTTGCAAAACTTCATTGGCAGTGTATATCAGGTACCTCTGCCCTGTCATGGAAAGAGTTTTTCCTAGAGTGGACAGAGCCATGCATGCTACAGGTTCTACTGGGGATGGTGCAGTGCAGAGGACAGCTGTCATGCTCCCCCATAGGCAGCGAGGGTTGGTTGTGTTCAGTGCCATGGACTGGAGTCAGCATAGGTTTGGAGTCTCAAGAGTCGAGGATTGTTTCAGTGACTGACTTGGTCTAGGTGGTCCTGCTCTGGCAGGGGGATTGGACTAGATGATCTTTTGAGGTCCCTTCCAATCCCTAATGATTCTATGATCATAGCACCATAGGGTTGGAAGGGACCTCCAAAGGGGCAACCCTCCTACAACAAGCAGGACTGTCACTCACCAGATCAGGTTGCCCAGAACCCTATACAGCCTGACCATGAGTGGCTCCAAGGACGGGACCTCCACCACTTCTCTGTTCCAGGGATCCTCCACCCTCAGATTTAAGAACTTTCTCTCCTTATGTCTGACCTCGATCTAACCCTTTTCCAGCTTCAAACCATGACCCCTCATCCTATCATTCCCTGCCCTATTTAATACTTGTCCCCAGCCTCCTATCTGAGTCTCGTTCAGAGAACAACACAGAACTTAGTGTTCATTGTACTAATGTTCCACTGGCATGGATCTAGGGGATCCTGCTGTGGCAGGGGGATTGGACTGGATGATCTTCTGAGTTCCCTTCCAATCCCCAATGTACTGTGATTCTGTGATCTGCCAAATACCAAGTCAGAGACAGGTTCATATGGGGTCCAGGGTGAATTAAATCCCAGATGAGTGCGTTAATGTGTGTCACAGTGGCTGGGGATTCAAAGCAGGGTCCTACCTCAGAGCTATCAGCAGGATTATGTGGGGGTGTTCAGAGGAGAGCCAAAAGCTGCTTATGGTGTATTTTGGGTGTCAGGAGGATGGAGCCAGGCTCTGCTCAGGGGCACCCAGTGATAGGACAAGGGGTAATGGGTGTCAGCTGGAACAGAGGAGGTTCCACATCAGTCTGAGAAGGAACTTCTTCTCAGTGAGGGTGACAGAGCCCTGGAACGGGCTGCCCAGGGGGGTTGTGAAGTCTCCTTCTCTGGAGACGTTTCAAACCCACCTGGTCATGTTCCTGTGCAACTGGATCTGGAGGATCCTGCTGTGTCAGGTGGGGGACTGGACTGGATGATCTTTCAAGGTCCCTTCCAACCCCTAATGTTCTGTGATTCTGGGAAAAGAAATGGAAAAGAGGCATCAGTGCTTCAGCAGCAGCTGAATTTCACTTCTCCAGCTGCCTCAGCGTGTCACACCCTGCTCCCCACCCTTTTGCTCTTTGCTTCAGCTTCGCTGGTACCTCATTCGGACCCTCCTCACCGTGAGCTGCAAGTCGAGCCCCAGGAACGGCAGCCTTGCCCTCACCACATCTCATCACATACAAAGCGCAGTCAGGGCAGGACAGGGTTTTAATCGGCACTGCTGGACTTGACTTCTCCTCCCTTCCAAACCGCTGCGACACCACACGTTGATCCGTGAGGAGAGGAGCGGATGGAGGAAGGGCCGGCGCAGCACTTTGCCAGGTGGAGAGGCAGCAGAAAAAAGGCAAACAAACTAAAAAAACCCCTATTTTATTTTTAATTATGAGGAGATTATCCCCCCAAGAGGCCCGTTTTCTCTCCCCATGATTTCCTGGCTTTAGAAGCCACCTGAAGGGATTTATTTTTAGTGTTGCTGTTTGCTGGCAATGAGTTTCCCTTACTGGAGGGAAACTATTGGAAAGAAGGGGAATATCTGCAGGAAGCCTTTGTTTTTGATGTTTCTACCTTTACTGTAGTGTTTTCTCACTGAAAAACTCGAGCAGCTTCCTGCTCTCACACAACACAGCCCCCCAAACCTCTCCAGGACCCAACTGAGCCCTGAACGACACCCCGACTACTCCTGACACCCCCACATCTCCAGCTGGGCTTTTAGTTATCGCTGCCAGGATTCCGGGGATTCGCTCTACATTTTGCCAACTGACCTTAAACCCCCCCACCCAGGGAATCCCCCAGTGCTCCCCTCCCCACCCAGCAGACCTCCCACGTTTGGCCACCGGAGCACCACGGGCTGATGCCAGCGGGGCTCCTAAGCCCCTTGGGCAGCCCCGCAGCACGTGCGCCGCAATCAGGGGGCCGCGCCGGGGCTGGGAGCTCTCGGCTTCCCGCAGCCGCGGGGTCAGCACCTCCCAGCTCGGCAGCCTCTTAGCGCTCCCGTTCCCCAGCATTTTCATTAACTGAAGATTGCGAATGGGTCAGCAGATCTAGACACTTTTTGTGTTCCCTCTGCTTGGTTTATTTATTTCTTCGCTTCTGTTTTTTTTCTCCAGGATGCTGAATAACTAACCTTTTCCTTCAATAGACAGATTTAAAAGAAGAAAATCTAGGATCCATCACACGGCAGCAGGATAGCCTTGCTCTGTTTTGACCCTTCTGAAATTAATTTCCCAATCTCAGCTTTCAAAATCAGAGATTGAAAAGCCCTATTAGATCAGCCAACCCTTCTTATCACTGGGTACGGCAGCGAGCGGAGACCCCAGCCAAGTGCTCCTCTACGCGGGGGAAAAATATTCTGGAATAAGAAGGGGGCGTGAATTTAAAGTGAAATACCTGTTCCAGAGTATTCCACACGTGGACACGTGCTCCTGATCAGAGCTGCTTCTTGGGGTCCCTTCCAGATGCTCCTGAGTTTGCTCTGTCAGCACCTGCAGCCCAGAGTACCCACCCTTGGAGGTTTTTTTTTCCTGGGGAATAATTCACCCCGAGCTATTTCCCCACAAAGGGCTGTAGCTCCCAGGGAATCACAGAACATTAGGGACTGGAAGGGACCTCGAAAGATCATCCAGTCCAATCCTCCTGCCAGAGCAGGACCACCTAGACCAAGTCGCACAGGAATGTGGCCAGGTGGGGAAGCATCCACCCAGAGCAGGGTGATGAGGAGGAGGAAGGCAGGGAACCCAACTGCCATGAGAAGGTCTCCTCCTCCCAGCCTGGAAATGCACTCTTAAAGCCTGTGTTGTAGGTGCTTAGATCTTCTAGAAAACAATATGGATGTGTGACTTGGTCTGGGTGATCCTGCTGTGGCAGGGGGATTGGACTGGATGATCTTTCGAGGTCCCTTCCAGTCCCTGATGATTCTATGAAAATCAGTGATGGCCTTAAAGGATTTAGGACAGAAGGATGAAATCCTGGTCTGCAGCTACTTCAGGAGCCGGTGAGGTTAGAACTCCCCTCTCCCAGTCAGTCATGTAGCACCTTCACCAGAGGGCACATACTGTCCCTCTCTCCACAGAGCAATGAACTCTGCTCTTTGGGGGTAGCATCGCAAAGCTCAAGGCTCTGCACTCTGCACTGCACATCCCTGGTGTCAGCAACCCAAGGGCTTGTCCAGGTGCAGCTACCCTGACCAGTATTCTCCGCTCATGATAGGCATCCCCACAGAGGTCCTTCTCAAGGTGCCACATGTCCCTCTCCTCTTACTCCCCTCATTTTTAACATATGCCTTGTCCTGCTGGTCTTGTGGTGCTCCTTGTTCTGCTGTCAGCCTTGTTCTGTCCTAACCTGGGGCTCCAGTGCTTGTTTGTTGATGCCAGCACTTGGGCAACATCCAGAAGGGACCTCAAAAAGCAGCTCTGATCAGGGGCCAGCTCACTCATCCCTTTCCAGCCAGGAGACTGGTTCTCACTGAGAGTCTGCAGGGCACTGCTCACCTCCTGCAGACCTTCACCTCCACGTCCAAGCCCTGCAAACCCACCACCTGCCCTAGATGGCCGTAGCAGACCCAAATCCTACCTCCTGTTGCCTGACTGTGCGTGTGAGGCTCAAACTTGTAAGAGGTGGTGTCCCTAGCCAGCCAGCCTGCCTGGCCTCCCTTGGCTCCCTGGAAGCGGCTGGTGAGGTCTGATGATGCTGTCAGCTTCCTCATGAAAAGCAAGCCAAGCTGGCCAGTGTAGTCCTGCAGTAAATTAGGGCTGTTCAACCCAGCCAGGTTACTCTGATGATGCTACAGGTGTAGTCAATTAACAACCAAATCTGCCCAGGGTGGTGGTTGAGTCCCCATCCCCAGGAGTGTTTAAAAGTTGCTTAGATGTAGTGTTGGGGGACGTGGTTTAAGGGTGAACTTGCAGAGTAGGGTTGATGGTTGGACTCAGTGATCCCAAAGGTGTTCTCTAACCTGAATGATTCTATGATTTGGTGAAACCCCCAAACAATCCCCACAGGCAGGTGGGAGCAGAACTGTGTGAAGCATTTCATGACAGCCTTGGGGGTCTGTCTGCATGATAACGAATCAACACAACGCATGTCACATCGCTCCAAGCCCAGGTACCCTGCAGACCTTGAAAAGTCATCAAGGAGGAAACTGTTAGCAGGTTGATGCTTTCTGGAAGGTCCTGGGAGACTGACATGAAGAGGTGCCACAAACATGATGGAGTGGAGCATCTCCCTGATGAGGAAAGGCTGAGGGAGCTCTGGGTCTCATTAGCTTGCAAAAAAGGAGCCTGAGGGGTGACCCCATGGATGTTGATCAATATAGAAAAGTGTCAGGAGGATGGAGCCAGGTTCTGCTCAGGGGCACCCAATGATAGGACAAGGAACAGTGGGTGTGAGCTGGAACAGAGGAGGTTCCACACCAATAGGACAAGGACCTTCTTCCCGGTGAGGGTGACAGAGCACTGGCAGGGGCTGCACAGGGGGGTTGTGAAGTCTCCTTCTCTGGAGACGTTTCAAATCCCCCTGGCCATGTTCCTGTGTGACTGGATCTAGGGGATCCTGCTGTGGCAGGGGGACTGGACTGGATGATCTTTGGAGGTCCCTCCCAATCCCTAATGTTCTGTGATTCTGTGGGTGGCTTTGCCCAGGCTGGAGGGAAATCCTTTGGGGCAGACGGCAACAGAGATTGCACGGAGCCCCACCATGGTGTTGCCCTAGCAAAGAGACATGCAGACACACACACGGGATGGGGACCCACCGGTGCTGCTGATTCACGTCGCCGGTGGCAAACGGTATCGATGCTGCGCCGGGCTTCCGTCTGGGCGACAGGAGAACGTATTCAAAGGCATCTGAAAATGAGTATCTAGCTATTGAGATGGGAACGAGCCTCTGCCTAAACTCGCCGTGAGTGTCCTCACAAAGCAACAGTAAATTCACATAAATACAGATCAGTTTAAAGCCCTTTTACATTTTCTATCAAGCTTTTGCGGTTCGGTCGGCAACCGCAAGTCTTTTTCCATTAAAATGGCTCTATTATGCCTCCGCAGTTACTGCCCTTCTTAAACATCATTACATTGTGAGGAGCTCCCACTATAGCCGTACAATGGGGAGAATTGAGAGCACACAGATAAACGCGAGCGGCAAACTTTGCGCACTCAACAAGTACTCGCCGCAGACAATTAAGGGCCAGAAGATAAATATTGACACATCAGACGGTTCCCCCTCGATTTGTTGTTGTTGTTGATCGGCTGAGCGATCCAGTGGGGTAAAATTCCGCCTCTCGCCGATATCTGGGATTCTTGGCTAATAGAAACAAATAAAGTGAAAGCTCCTGTCCACAATGGGTTAGGAGAATCTATTGTAGGCAGGCGGTAATCGGATTAAATTGGCTCCTGGCTCTATTGCTAGGAGGCTAACCTAGTCCTAAGTTTTTCCCATCTCAAGGGGGTGTGTTCATTGTCGCCTTTTATTTTCCTTCTTACGCTATTTAAATCTGAGCGAGGAACGGCTTGAGGCGACGGCGGTGCCCATCACCCTGCAAACAAAGCGCGGGGCTGGCACAGGTTCAGTCGTGGTGCGGGGCGGTGGTGCCAGTGCAGCAGCCCAGGGTAGCTGGAGGGGCTGCAGCAGCTCCCTGCAAAGCCCCTTCTCCTGCCTGGGGTCTATCTGCCATCGCCAACATCGCCTGCGCTGTGGCAGGGGGATTGGACTGGATGATCTTTCGAGGTCCCTTCCAATCCCTAATGTTCTGCAATTCTGTGACAGCACCGCTCCCCTCTGGAATTGGCTAGCGCACCCGGGCAGGGAAAAGCCCCGGGTGCCTGGCTGCGTGCAGGTTGCTCCCCATTAGCATTTTAATACGTACCCCTGGCATCGGCCCCCTCAAACGAGGCAGCGGCGTTTATGCAAGCAGCCGAAAAAAGACAGCCTTAAATAATGTCGCCTTTGGAGGGAGGCCCCGCGAGCCGCCAGCTACATTTTTTGCCCGCAGGCTGATAATTTTCAAAGCTATTGGCAACCTGGGAATTTTCCTGCCTTATCACCAGGGCTCAGCTAACTTCACTAACACTAATCAGAGCTGGAATCATTCATTCAAGGATTGCATGATCATGTTTTCCTTTAGCGGTGACAGCTGCCTGAGCTGCATTAGCAATGCAGATGAGTCAGCCTAATAGGTTAATGCAGAACACGCGAAAATTAGGTTTAATCCCCAGTGAAATAATCTAACATTTTCACATTTCTTGATGTTGGGATAGAGACATTGGTGGCGACTCAATTAGGTGTAATGTAGATCAAAGCAAATTTACCTTCTGGCTCAACCTTCCCCGTAGTTTAGATAGAAGAATAGAAGGGTTCTTTACTAATTGGCCAGTGGCTGTAGGGGAACAAACCCGCCTGGATGTGTTCCTGTGCGACTTGGTCTAGGGGATCCTGCTGTGGCAGGGGGGGTTCGACTAGATGATCTGTCGAGGTCCTTTCCAGTCCCTAATGACCTGTGATTCTGTGACTTGGTCTAGGTGGTCCTGCTGTGGCAGGGGGATTGGACTAGATGATCTTTCGAGGTCCCTTCCAATCCCTA